>OU898277.1:123334656-123527156 GCA_918026665.1 Diabrotica balteata
AATATATATTATATATATATATGTGTATATATATATATATATATATATATATATATATATATTTACGGCATAAAGTGAACTCCGCCCATGTTAAAATTCAGGTTCAAGTGAGCTCCGTGGTCAAGTGGACACCTATATACGGAGCTCACATGACCATTCCATAATATTGGCTCTGTCGATTCGTTAAGATGTATAGTTTCATAATTCTTAATAAAATTTTGGAGCTCATAAGTACCCCTGTATCATAAATGTATTTCGCTTAGTTCACGTGTATATATTATAGGGGTCGTTCAGATCTTTTTCACTGTATATTGGAACCATAGGAATATCGGTTTAAGTAAGCTCTGATAGTTTGGCAACTATGCACTTAGGCCAGCGTTCTTGATATATATATTTTATATATTTTAAACGGTTCATACGGACTCCTTTTCATACGCATTACAATATGTAATCTTCTTCTTCTTCTTGATGTGCCTATCCGTTATGAATGTTGGCGATCATATTGACAATATGTAATAGATATGTATAATACCAAATACCTGTTTTTGGTAGGTACCTGCTATTCTAAAAATAGCTTTATAAATACAAAAGGATTTCATTACCAAGTTGGACGTGTTTTTTCATATGCGAATATTTCCTAATGTATTTTGTTAACATGAATATGTCTTTATACGTTTTATTTAAGAATACGATTAATAAGAACTTTTAGTTAATCCATTGTTTTACGATATCTTGTATACAGCTTCTTTATTATTTTATTTCTGGTTTTATCTGTGTACTACATATAATTCTGGATAGGTTATCTTAAAATAAATATTTAAGTGCAAAAATAGATATTTTTATGTAAAAATTGGTAGTAGTGCAAAAAAGAGGGAAGAATGCTTAATTTATATAAGAAGAATGTACCAGTTCACCAATATTACATACTTCTAAATGTTTTATCTGCTATTTAGGGGTAATAAATATGTAATTAATAAACGTGGAGTTAGTGTCAAATTTGCAATAATCTTTGGTCAGTTTTTTCTCGATTTTAGTCATAAATTGAGCTGGTATTCGTTGAGTGGATGTTGCGATTCTAGACTTTGTATCTTTTAGTCTCTAGCAGTCTAGCTACTTATCTCCGCATATTAGGTGAATTGATAGCTACGATATTGTAGAGCTTATGTATGGATGTGTGTGTGTGTCTTAATAATCGCTGAATTTGGCTGTCTAATTTATAGCTAAATCTACGTGTTAAATATGTGTTGGTGTCATCCATACTTGCAAGGTATATTCGGTAGCAGAAGCATAGAGTGCAAGCGTCTACGTTTTAAGGATGAAAGGATGCTTCTCATTTTTAGCTGACAAGTTTGCAGAGATTATTTTTCTGGTCCTTAGTTTGCCTTTTAGTTTTAAACAATGTTCTATGAATGACAAAGTGTGATACAAACTATCTTCAAGGTATTTATAGCAAGTCCAGAGTTTAAAAATTTCATGACACTATTGGATGTTTAGATTTTTAAAAGCAATTCTGTTAGGGACATTAAAGCAGGACCTCTGACTTTTTCTGAGGTTTGGCTTAAAATTGATTCATAGTCTATTTTTATTGTGTTTAAAGTATGATTTAGATTTTTCTATACTTCAGCAACAAAAGTTTTTGGTTGTGCAACAATATCGATGTATCGTCTACATAATAAAAGTCCTAGTATTTACTGGTATGGGTTGTGTAAATATTATACAGTGTAGGTACCATTACGCTACCCCAAAGGAGACCATTCTTCTGCGTTTTCCATCTGTTATTTTTACCATTGAATGATAGGAAAAATTCTTCTGTTCTTTAGGCATACCCGGACAATACAAGCCATTGTTGTATTTTTGATCCAAATTTTAGAATTAGTTTTGTGCTCAGATCTTTAGTCAGGAGCCGTAATATTGTTCATTAGGTATATACGTAGATAGCAGATCCAAGCTCAACACCGTTGAAAGATTCCCTTAGCTGACTGGTTTTGTCCCCTCTCATTTTAAGTTTTTCTTTTCTTGTTTGCCTATGTTTGGCCCTCAATGTGTTTCCTGCACTAGAAATACGTCACATTTGTGTTAACCGCATATGTCTGATAAAGTTAAGTAAAGGAAAGTACCTATCTTTATCTCTGGATATTCCCTTCTCTAATGTTTATAGACATAACTAGGATAGTTGGCATTAAAAAGGCCGATTTGGCCGATCTTTAAACCCTATAAAATATGGCTAATCTTATACTTTTCATTAAAAATTTTAATTTTACATACTGTTACTTTTAGACAATATTTCGATCAGATTTGTATAGTAAAAAATGTAGTTAATATACAGTCTCTTTGTGAAAAATAAATGAGTTTGTAATATCGGTCACAACTCATATATGGATAATAAGGAAATAAACAATAGGTGTACAAAATTTTAACTACATATATCGGCGCCATTGTTCAGGAGTTGGGTTTATCTCAGAGATCAAAGGTTACGTTACATGCATATTCCAGGTTCTATTTACGTATTTTCATTCCTAAAAAAGTATATTTATAATAAAGCCCTGAAGCTACCTTTAGATTCTATGAAAAGTAGAATCTATGGAAATTAGCAAATTAAAAAATAAAGACATAATTCTGAATGGCTAACTTGAGACAAACAATTCTCCCGTCCTTAACTTATTCAGTTACAAACTATAACGTGTAAACGCATACATCTTTTATTGTTAGATAAAATGAATTTTTATCAAGTAACGGTCGAATCCATCACTTACTAAAAGAGTAGAAAATGACATGCTTATGCTTTAGAGTACGGCTACTTTAGTACAAAGTACCCTTTGCTTTTGCCAATTGCTTTCTCACTTTCTTAGCGATGGGCCTGGCTTTTTCTTATCATTAATGTTCTCGTTCGTTATAGTTATTCTAAGATATTCAGATTTCACTATATGCTTTACATTTGGTTTTATCTAATATAAATTTACAACTATGACGAAATTTTTATAATATTTTATGCATTGATAGTAAACTGGCGGAATACATAGCGGAAACAAGAGCAGATACGGAGAAAACACAAAGACTGCTAGAAACAACAGAAATGAAAGTCTTACGAAAAATAACAAACTAAACTCTAAGAGAAAGAGTAAGAAGTGAAGAAATACGAGCGAGATGTGGTTTAGAGGAAATAAACGCGTGGACCAAAAGAAAAAAGCGGAATGGAATCAACACTTCGAAAGAATGACAGAAAATAGAATAGTACGAATAGCAAGAGACAAATCGCCAAATGGAAGGAGATCATTGGGACGACCGAGGAAAAGATGGTCAGACAACGTCAATTGAGGCTCAAAACCGAAGTAAAACAGGCATTAAGCCTATTTATAAAGAAGGCAGAAGAAGAAGAAGAAGATATTAAACTGGAGTAGAGCACTTGGTAGATAATATTTATTTGTTTTGAGTATACCTATTTTACAACATAGTACATAAAATAATAAATATTTGTGTGCTCAGTTTTTTGCTCTGAATTGAAGATTTTATCTCAAAATATGACTGTACTTTATACAAATATTATTATTTTCTGAGATACCGGTATAAATATAAATTTTGAATTTCGCAATGATTTTTTAAAATTATTTTCTTGTGACGTTATGTCAGTGTTTAAGAATAATGCTGGGAATAAGGTTAAATAGGTTTTTATATTTTATTTGACGTTTAAATATTTCAATCTGAGTTCATTTTTCGAAAAACTATAAACTTGTGACAAGAAATTGCTATATAACAGTACGCGGCAATATTCTTATGCTGTGACAAAATCATCATATTTGCTTTACATTGCCGTTTTTCCTGCCGTATCATATTTTAGCATAGTCTTCTGATTCATTTTATAGACAAGCGGTAATGGATATCCACAATTTGTCTAATAATATTAAGTTTTAAAAACAGCTGTGCTTTTATGCTCATTCGTTTACCTTTTGTAAAGCCACCTGAGTTATGAATAACTACTTTATTATATATATTAGGGATTTATATAATCTTTTTGTATATATAATTTGTTTATTGATTTTACATTTTAGATAAAATTTCATAATTATAGTTCTCTTCCGTTTATTTTCTATAGTAATACATATACAAACCCAATTCGAAATGGAGAAAAACCAGCGAGTTCTAGATTGAACATAGACATTCGTCTCTCTTTCTCCCTATATGTTATATAAAGGTCATCGTCATCATATAGTCAGAACGCAACAAGGTTCTATTACCTACCTTTTCTTCTTTTTGTCTCCTCATTAGTATTGAAAACTCAGCCACGTAAATGACGTTGTAAAAATTTATTTCCCTATTTCTGAAGTGCCTTTCCTGGGATAACTTTTTCAAGTCTAGTTCATTTGATTACTTGTAATTGATTTGATAATCCCTAACAAATAAGTTGTTGATTGTAGGTAGGATAGCATTTGATTGAACAGGGATGTGTTGATAAGATGTAGGTAGTCTCATTATTCCTAAATCTGACCATATGTTACTTCCCTCCTTCATTCGTGGACGTCCTAAGGGCATTTTTTTTCTCGATCCTCCCAATTTAGCTTGACAATGCAGTTATTAGAGAGCCTTTGGATATAGCCAGCGCAAGCTTGGCGCAACTTTGGCGTTGAGATTTAGTTTCTTGTACGACGTTGCTACCTTTGTATATGTGTTTGACCTTGGCATTAGTTCCGTTTGGTATTGGTTAGTACTCGGACCTATATAAGTTGGAAAATACTTCCGATGACATTTCTAGCAATCCTGATCTAATTACTACTTGAGTTTTACTTACATTGTTTTGACAGTGTTCTCGTCACATATCCACACAGTAGCACTGATTTAATTATCTTCTTATATATCCTGATTTTATAGATTCCTATTAGACTTCTGGATTTAAAAGTGTTATAATATATACATCAGTTAGCTACCTAAATATTCATTTTTATTTCTTATGTGAGAACGTTATCTACGATATACTAAATACTGCAATGTTTTAAAATGATATGGGTTTATTGTAACATTATGCTCTACTCTATATCATCTTTTTTTGCATGTTAAAGGACATTTATTTAGTTTTTTACTGATTATCAGCAAATTTTTTTGGTGCTAATAGCATTATTTTATAGCATTCCAATATTTATTCTATGGATTAAATCTGGATAGCAAATACATATTCTTCACTTTCTCGGAGAAATAATATTGCTACTAATTTCAAACCTATTTTAATACATGGATACGAGTAATAGCTAATGACTAAAGCAAGTGAGGAAGAACTCCGAATATTTGAAAAGAAAATAATAAGAGACAACGATTTGAACCTTCGTCGAAGCTAGATTTATTTAATTACCAGCCTAATCGCACCTAGTTTTTGTGCTTTTATTTATATCCAGTTAATATTAAAAGTGTAATAAATTGTTGTGATACCGTAAATAACAATGGAGAATAACAATGGAGAAAATCGGTAAGGCATTTTAATCTAACTAGATACTTACTTCAAAACAAGTTCATATTATTTATATAACCTGATGTCATTAAACAACGAAAATGGATGATGTTAATAGTCCAGTGGCGTCGAGGCTCCAAACGTTATTGACATCATATAAAACTTCTTCATATTCTGTAGCGCTAATCAATTCAATTCCAAAATTCCAATATCTACTTGCACTGTGAAAAATTATAGAACCAAGATATATACATTTTTTCATCATGAATTTTAAATCACCGTATTTGTATTTACCTAGCTAGTGAAGAATTAGAAAAAACTGTCATGAAGGCTGACAACGAAAGAATAATTATCAATCATCAAATAATTTATGCTCGACGCTTAATTACACCAAATGAAAGATTACTGATCTCTAATGTTTGTCCTAGTATTTATCACACTTTCATAGAATATGAACTTAAAAAATTAGGCCTCAATTTATTACCTCCAATTAATTTTTTACGAAGAGGTACAACAAACCCAGTATATAGTATTATCCAGTATTATCTTTCCTTTGAAAGCTACATTAATTCCTCCCTCAATTGTCAGAAACCACGATCAAACATCTAATCGTATTTTCTTATCTTTAGAAAACAGATGTGTTACTATTGTAAAAAATCTGACCATTTTGTAGCAAATTGGTCATTCTGTACAAATCCAAATTAGAACTTTACAACAACAGTGCCAACTACTACTATAAATACAGTAGTTAATACTCTTCCACACATGACGTCCTGATCACATCAGCATCTTCAGCGAAGTCCTTTTCCTTACAATCCTCGACTATACCTACTTAATTAACTATACCAATATTAACTCCATCTCAAATATCACCCTTAACATTATTCCCAAGTTCTCAAACTACATACACAGATAAAAATATAACAACTACCCAGTTATCAACAATACCTAATATTTCACAACCTCATATATCAATCCCAAACTATTCCTCAACACTTGCATAACCTATCAATAACATATCAATAAATACTGTAATTTAAAAACTAAAATTGCGTAGCCAAGAAAAAGTAGTCATAATCCAAAGTGTTTTAACAAAGGTGAACGAATTATTAGCGTAACAGCTGTTTTGAAAACTAAATATTATGAGACGAATTGGGATATTGTATTACACAAATTAAACCGCTTGATTATGGTTTGTTGATTAAGGAAAATATGATATGACAGGAAAGACTAATGACTCTATAGCTAATTGCCACATAAATATCAATGTAACGCAAATCGTATGATTTTGTATATAAGACAAATAATATTATATTCTAAATTATACCTATAGAGATACAAATAATAAAACAAACATAATAAACAACTATTATACAACATAGTAAATATTTATTTAGATAAACGTAAAGGTTAAAACATGTTTTTTAATTCGCGGTAAAAGATTTATTAGAGTTTATTTAGCACATAAGATAAATTCGTAACAAAATTCATATACCAGTAAATGGTACTCGTTACAGCAGCGAAGTAATTTTAGCAACAGATATGTAGGCTGACCTTACCCCTTGACATACAGCAACCACAAAAGAATCGGCGATAGCGCAAAGGGCAGCTACCCCTTAACCAAGACACGACTCTCTTGTTTGGCAGATAGCACTTGTCTCTTCGACGACTAGGCAGCCTTCACCCCTACTGGATAGAACGACTGTCTTTGATGACTAAGCAGTCTTCATCCTTACTGGATGGAATGATTGTCTTTGATGACTGAGCAGCCTCCACTCTTATTGGATGGAATGACTCTCTGTTAATGGGCTAATTATACGGGGAGAATTAAAACATGAAACATGGACGACGAAAAAACAAAATAAGAGCCGATTGAGCATCGCAGAAAGAAGAATTATTAGAGAAATATATAAACCTGTTATCGATAATATTACAAATCAATACAGAGTGCGAAACAACCGCGAACTAATTGATTATTATGACCAACTAGATAAAGTAAAAACATAAATAACATCTTATACGTAATACCTTTTAAAAATAATATTGTACATTTTTAAGAACGAACTCCTATTTGAACATTGAAGCGTCAAATAAAATATGTAGTACATAATAAATATTGTGGCATATTTCTTTCATTCTATCCATAAAATTAAAAAAAAATAAAGTCAGACATATTGAGATGGATTACTGAATACTATTATAGCATACAAGTAGTTTGAGCTACCGGATATTTAAATACATTAAAACTTGGTGTGAACATTTTGGTTAAAAGAATAAATTTGATTTTTATATTACACATGTAGTTGACGTTTCTATCTCCAAATTCTTTTTTAGAGTTCTTTTCTAGACACGTACTAAACAAATTTTGTTTATATTGCAGTTTCTTCTTTTTGTAGATTTAATAGTGATATGAGGATATCAGTTTGCTACATATACATAAAATACAAATAGACTGACTGTTGCAATACAGGTCCGTTTCCTCACTGCGACAGAGAAAACTGGCGAAAAGCAGTCCCTGCATCTCTTTCTAATTTACCAGGTTTATCGAATGCGTGACCTAAATGATCAATGAGAAGGTCACGTGGTCGATAAACCCGTCCCATTAGAAAAAGATACAGATATTGCTTTTCGTCAGTTTTCTCTGTCGCATTGCGGAAACGTGAATGTATGGCAGTATTCAGTCTATTTGTACTATATGTCTATGGTTTGCTACATGCATTTTCGCTTTTATCTTTTATGTGACAAAGTTATCAGCGATATCTAAATAGCTCCAATCCTTCAAAAGTATATGGTTTTATTGTTACATTAATGCTCCATTCTATATCATACCTTTTGTCTGTTAATGAACTTTTATTTGGTTTTCTTGTTATTGACTATAACACCGTTTTTTTTATGCTAAAAGCATTATTCAATATATTATAATGTGTAATTTCTCTGGCTGCTGACGAACAGAAGTTTTTATTAACTTTTCTTTAATATAATTATGTATGCAGATTTGTATTTTGATCTTCTCACGGTGCTAAAGAGCAAATGTAATAGTTTATTGTATTTTTCCATAAGATTTCTAGTTTTTCACTGTGTCATGGCTCCTCTTATTTCTTTTCCTACGATTTACATTAATTCATTTAATTATTTTTTCTGAAATTTCAAGTTTATACACAATTTCTTTTGTTCCGCTTATTTATCTAAGATATGTTATTCATTCTTATCTATCTATCTATCTATCTATCTATATAAGGATTTTTACAGCTGTCGCCGCCTTCTTTCTTTCAGCCAACGTCTCCAGTCCTCTCTGTTCTGCCATTCTCCATCTCTAAGGTCTCGTTTTTCCATGGCCTCGTCCACTTCATCTATCCATGATCTTCGGGGTCTACCTCTTTTTCTCCTTCCTATTGGGCTCCAATCCGAAATCCTTGCTATCCACCTTGTATGATCTGTTCATTCTTATCTATAGATGTGCTTATTCCCTATCAATTATCTATCAATATTTGAAGTCTTTTTTTATTTGTTTTAGTCATTGTAATGATTCGCATCTGTACATAAAAATAGATCTAAAGCTTGTATTATGCTCTAAACTCCTTCAGTGGTAGTATTACCAACTGCGATTATTGTTCTAAGATATTTAATGTCTTCCATACTTTCTACATTGAAATTGTTGACTTTAACGTTGTATCTAGATTTACTGACGGTCTCTTATGTTATGCGCTGGTATTTGGTTGTCACTTCGTTGAGTTTACTTGAAACTTTTTTCGTGCTCTCTGGACTTTGTTCAGTATGTCGTTTACATATTTATAGATGTAATCATCAGCATAACTAGGAGCTGCTTTGTACCTTGGGCCGTTAATGGATTACATCGTAAATCGGCGCTGTTTCTATTTTAATAAATTGTTCTTTAATTTTTTTACTATTTAAATCGAGAATCTGTATTTTATTCGACTGTTTATTAAAGCAGAGTTTCTTGGGGCCAATTTCTCTCTCAAGGTTTTGTTTCCCGTATCAATATTACAACAATTTTGCTGGATGCCGACATAGGAAACCCGTTGGTATGTACATACTGTTTCGATATCTTTTTGTCTCGTTATAAAGTGAATATTAGTTTATTAGGAAATATGATATTGTCTAATAATAGTTAAGTTGTTTTGCTTTGCTTTCTCAGACTGCCACCGTCGTACCTTCTGGTATTTGATATTTCAACCGTCAAGCAACAATTCCTATATGCATTAACTTAATGCTGATATCCTGCTTCCCCAATCCAGTTAGCAGTCGCGAAACCAATAAAATTGCTACATTCAAGTTTTCTATTAAGCTGCCCAGAACTATAGGTACGCCTTATTATCTTACTGATGTTAGTGCTGCCCCTTATAAGTGAATAAAATATGAAAGGAAGGTTTTGGTAATTTAATAAGATCCTTGTGTTACAATATAATGTCTCCGAGAAAGTAAAGTAATATCAAAAAGCTATTCGGATTTAATCCATAGCTAAAATATTAGAATGCTATAAAATAATGCTATATATTAGCATTAATAAGTTTATAATGGATGAAGTTTGAAAATAATTAGAGAAAGTAATTTAAATTATCAAAGTGCTTATTAAACATAAAAATAAAATAAAATTATATTAACAATTTATATTATAATATATTTAAAAACAGTAGCCAAATATTCTTGGAATTCCTCGATGACTAACCTGGTGGATATCTAAATAAATTTTAAGTTCTAAAATGTACCTGCTCTAAAATTTAAAAATCTACGACTAATACAACTACTGGCAACATCGCAGGAGCTTAGTTGTGTACGCTAAAAGCTGTATACGGATCCCAAAAATGTTTTATCCAGTTACGGAGTCCACTTGATCCGACGTGTTGGTCGGAGTCTACATAAAGCGCTACTCAGATAATAATATACACGGCGTATATTCTCCTGGAGTTAGTATAATACCGTTTTAGTACGGAGCCCATATTAACCGCTAGAAGTATATATATATATATATATATGTATAAATTTAATACTAAATTATTAGCTCACAAACTTCATATTGCGGTTTTGTTTTCTCCACACGAGAAAAAAATAACTTTTTAATAAAATTTAGAAGCGCTGCCACTGCTCCATTCCTTCTTTGGTAGATATCCAATTATTTGACTTCTGAACTAATATTGAAATAAGTTTTGATCAGGGACGAGATCGGTCACCTGGAAAATATTAGAATGTTATTTGTGATTTATAGCATTCAATTTTGGGACCCCAAAAATATTTTGACGTTTTGAATTTGCATGGAATTTATTTTTTCTGGAACTAATTCAATAAAAAAAGTTGATTTTATGTAAAATATAATTCCATTGTCAGTAATAACATTATTATTAATATTATGATGTTTTTTTTTTTCACAAAAACAATATACTTTTATTATACGTTTGAAAATACTAGAGAAAGGTCTATGATAAACTATATTTTATAACAAAAAGAAATACGCAGAAACCCATACAACTTAGGAAGTTATGGAAACGAACTGTTTCACAGGCAAAACAATGCTTCTGCACAAAAATGAAACAAAACTGTAAAGAAATGACTGTGAGCATGGGCCTTTTTTTCTTGATTTTTGGTTTTGTTAAGTTGTAGTAATTTTTTGGTGGTTAAAGCCGTTTTTTGTGTTTTTTTTGTAAATTTTTGTGATATAGCTGATAAGCGAATGTGATATAGCTGATAATTGGACGAAATATCCAATTGTGGCAGAATTTAATACTTCATGTTTTAAATTATAAGTTTATTTTACCTACGAACATTCTGCCTCTGTTTACATTCTCAAAAGCACTGACGGCAGCAAAAGCCGTTTACCTAAAAGGAACCGTCGAACCATACAAATAACGCTGATAGCTTTTTTCCAGGTGTAGTTGGAATAGGGTCAATTTTATTTTGTTATTAGTCAGTATTACTATTAATTTAATCTGCAAATAGACATTTTAGTCCGTGAATATAGGAATTGGATCGCATTTTCTCATATCCGGCAATATTGAAAACGCGAACGAAGAACAGCCAATAAGAAGCGTTTGTGTACATGAATCTGTCTCTTTTTTGAAGTCCCTCCAGGAAGTTGCGATTTAAGTAAGTTGTCATCGTTTTCGTGATATTTCCACTGATTATATTCCTATTGGAGAACCGCCCCTTGAAATTTATACTACGCTATTTGTTGTCATTCGGCTTATATGATTGTTCGATTTTACTATTCATTTTTTTATTAATTCCTTAATACTATTTACTTTGCATCTCTGTCGCATATCTGTTTTTTACTTCTCTCCTTTAGTGTATTACCATCAATTTTTTCTAAGAGTTTTCATATGCGATATGTGTATTTCTCGATATTGTTTAATTGAAGCATCCTGCGAGCCTGTTTACTCTACTCACTTGATTTTTAACGTTCTGTTTCGAGCTTTTCGTAGTTTTTTTTAATGGCATAGACATTAGTCATTCAGCCAGTTGCAATAGATTCTCCAATCAGACAACTGCACAACTCTATCCCTAATAGAAAACTAAGGGATAATTAATAGAACAAGGATTTTTGAATTGAATTTGATTGAATCTTTCAATAACCAACACATCGCAGTAAACAATTTATCCAAAAAGCAAATGGAATATCAAAAAGGCCAATTGGTCCCTGTATATATCCTTAATTAAAAACATGTTTTCCAATATAAGTAGCTTTCTTAATACTTATGAAAATTATAACTTTTTAATAGATTGTACTAATGATGCTGCTATTAAATCTATTCCTCAATACCAAATTTTAAAATTAAAAAATCGATCCCCTCCGCCATGGTGGGACCCAGAATGTGATCTGATAATTAATAACAGAAAAGAGGCGTTAGCAGTTTATAAATGTTCACCAAGCCTTGATGATTAAATGTCAGAAAATTACTGCTCATACTAAAAATCAGCTGAAAGACAAAGCCAAAGCTAGTTGGATCAAATGGTGTTTTTTTTTAAGCAAAAATACTTCTTCTAAAGAAATATGGTCAGAAGCTAACAAAATGAACCGAAAATCACATCATAGTACAAAACTCCTCAATGATATTTTATTAGACGACTTTTTTAATAGAGTATCTCCTCCATGGGTTCAACATTTGCCTACACAGCTTACACAAAGTCATTATTCAAATAATCACTTTCTGTCAAAACCTTTTACTAAAACTGATATAGACTTTGCCCTTAAAAACGACATTAATACTTCTCCTGGAATCGATCATGTAAAATACCCTTTTCGTAGTTAGACAGTGTGATGTCCAGATATTTAAACTTAGTTTCGTACTAATTTGATTAATATTACCATTAGACATAAAAACATCTTTTCTATCATTGATCATCGTACACAGCAACAAAAGCGATCTTTTCGTATATTATGTAGCTCAGGTTCTGAGTAAGTAAGAAATATACCTACTACTGCTATCAATTTTAATCAACATCCAGACCTCCCCTACTTACTTCCAGTTCTTTTGGTCTTGAGAATCCTGCAATCAATCCCTAACGATTCTTTTGACATTGTCTGTTCCTTGTTTAGGTGGTTTACTTCTGCTTCGTCTGATTACTTGTGGTCATCAAATTGTAATTTTTTGGGTCCACCACCCATCATTTATGCTGGCCACATGTTCAAATTTAAAGATATTGTGTAGCTAGAGTTTTGACATCTTATAAGTAGAACTTACAATCACAGCGGATAGTATTGATATTATTGATTAAATTATTACCTATTTTCTACGTTTAGTTAAACTAATTTTATTCACTGTCATATTATACAGTGAGGGACAAAATAATGGAATATATTTATTTTTTCGAGAATAGATGACTTTAAAGAAGAATTTCCAGACAAGTTGATTTTTGTTTTAACAATATGATTTTTTGGTATATACTAATAATACATAATTTTCTTAGTTCTATGTATAATAATCACAGACTCACCTTTTTTCTGTCACTTAGGCGTCAACTTGCTGTAATAATCAAAAATATATAATCATTATTATACAGGGTGAGTCATAACTATTGGGACATCGACTAAGGGCATGTTATTTGGACCAAAATATAACTATTGGGCCAAATATGGCTTAATAAAATGTTGCTGAGAAAAAAGATAGAGGGTGTTAAAATGGAAATTTAAAATTTTATTTTTTGCTATAACTTTCATGTTTGTGAACATTTATGTATAAAAATTTACAGCTGGGTACTATCTGGGTACTGGGTAATATCAAAAATTATAATTTGATGCAAACTTTAATATATCTAGTAGAGGGCGCCACATATGTGACATACATGGCATACATTTACACTTAACTTTTTTGTTCTTCAAGTTACCAGTATTCTTAATAAAAAATATTAAAGATACATTATTTTAACAAAAAAAAAACTTGTTAATAACTTCAAAACTCAACAGTTTTCGAGATAATCGCATTTTACAAATCAACTGCATAATTCTTATTTAACGCAATTACTCCAGGCAATGAAAGAAAAATAGATAAAAACATCAATACTTCTGAATTTTGTTATAAAATACATTTAATAAAGTCAATAGTTAACGAAATATTAAATAAAATAAATATATCAGCAGGATAATTAATAATAGAATTTGATAAAATAACAGAATAATTGGATTTTACATCAAACATTTTACGTTTTGTATTAAATTAAAGTCATAATCAAAACATTTTATTTACAAACCAAATTAAGAAATAGTTAAACTAAATAACATTAAACTTTTTGTCAAAGTAAGTGTTCGATATGTTCACCATTTTCTTAATTCATTTGTCAATACATTCCATAAAATATCGTCTCATATTAAATAGCATCATTGGTTCTAAAGAAACTGCTGCAGTATTTATTATAGTTGTTTTAAGTATAATAATAAGTAATTTTTTGAAATTTTTATGAATTAAATAATAATTATTATTTCACCACAAGAATATGACTATCACGAATAATCCAACGTTCAGAAAAGTGTATTAAAATACTGTTTCACTCCGCTTTCTCTGTAATGTAAGGGTGTACCATCTTGTAGAAACCACATATTTTGCTTTAAGTTTGATAACAATTCTTCCAATAAATCAATAAAATCATTTTATAAAAAATGTAAATAAATCTTGACATTCAAATTGCAACATCATTCGCATATCCAAAAAAATTATTATAATTGTGGGCAACTGATACGGAAATACTTCAAATTTTATTGATAATTAAGCGTGTGGCAAAAGTGTATAAAGTGTTGCCGCTTTTTTAGAGTAGGAATTTTGTTTATGTTTTGATTTCTTATACAATTTGATCATAATATAATATATATTAATAAATTGTATTTATAAATACATATTAAATTTAGATTAATAACTTTAAAAACTAATTATTGGTGATAACTGATAAGATTTCAATAAGTTAGATTATTTTGAACAAGAAATAATGGTGGGACGTTTTTACTATTAAAGCCCTAAAAGAGGTAAGTTTAAAATTTAGAATATAGAAATTTGTATTAAAATGTTTTCCTATGTATTTTAATGTGTTGCAGTAGTCTTAAAACTAAATGTATTTACTGTTAATATAATAGTTTGACAAATAGTTGACATTTTAAAAATTCCTTACTTACGAACTATTCTGATGTTTTTGCACCCCTGTGGGGTTCTGACGACGTAAATCTTGAATGACATGCAAGCTTTTTTATATGAAAATGCTATTGATATATGTAATTTATTTGAAGAGTAATTTTATAGAGTCATTTTAAATATTTAGTTCCTATAGCTTATCAGGACATAAATGTATATTTAAATTATATTTTATAATAGGGATAGAAGAACAAAGACCTAAGATTTTGGTATTAACTTTTTCATTCATTTTGTTTACGGTTCAAAAATTTTGAGAGAATATCAGCATTATAATGACAAAATCATATTAAAAGTCCATTTAAAATCACCTTCCATACATTTTTAGTTAAGCATTTGCCTGTATTTAAATAAGAACCTACTTATAAAAACTCCCCTAATATCATCCTTTTAGGTTATTTTTCGTCGAAAGAAGATTTCGCAGTTCATAAAGGAGACTGAGGGCGATTATTAGAGACAATCTCGTTAAAAAACAAAACACCCTCAAGTCGTGTTGTTTTCTAAATCGGCCGTTTCCATCGAGCAACCCCTGGCATTTTAAAAAAGATGTTCTTTGGAGAGTAGGTGTTGAAGAGCAGTTGTCTTAATTTCTTTTAGTCTTTTTACTTGTTGAAAACAGTACGATTAATGGTTTTGATTATGTAGCGTCTATGATACTATAATTTTTATTAAGAAGAATCTAAACCCATTTTATTCAATTGCTGGTTGTTCTTGAATTCCTTGCAGCTGTTAAGTAGTTTATGTCGAACAATCCTAACTTAGAATTTATCTTGTGTTTTTCATTCTAATGTCGTTAGTGCAATGTATTAAAAAAATAAACAAAATTTTATGTTTTGACAATTACTCGATATTTTCTCTATTCATTTATTTGTGTTTTGTCATACATTTATTCCATTTTTAGGTATTTAGTCGTCTTTTGTCATTAATTTTGCCAATTTTTTATATTTCTTTAGTTATATTAATATATTATATTATTTAATAATGCTAATAATGTCGATAATGGTACACCGGGGACTGCAGCATTGCTTACATCTTACCATGATTAATATAAGACACATTAATAATTTTTTTTTATCATAAAGGTGTTGCCTGTTTGAGTCCATTTCAAGTAGGTAAAAAGAAATAAAATAAGACAATAAATTTAATTTTACCACCAAAACGACAGGTTTCGCTTACTACACTTTGCTAAGCATCTTCAGGTCTAACGGTACCAAGTAATATTAAATGATGTCGGTACAAGAATTATTAGCTAATGTTTCGGAAAACATAGTTCAAACTATCCTGGATTGCTGGTGATGAGTGAACTTCGGTTTTATTGTAACTGTTTGATAATTTAGCGGGGAAGTTTGTGAGGGGACAGATATTAACAAATTAAGTAGGAATTAGGTATTATTGTTTGTTAAAGGAAAGTGATGTTTTATATTATTTAAATTACTAAAAGTTATTTACATTTATTCCATAAATACATTTTAAAAATTTGTGTTATTTATTTTTTTTTAATAAAAGGATATTATATGACAATGAATGAAGTTAGATATACAATTTTGTGGGTGTGTAATTGCTTTAACTTGTAATTATCAGATTTTTGATAAATTAAATTTGATTTCTGTTTTGGCAAAAAATTGTTATGTCAGATATGTTAAAATTATTAAAATTAAAAACAATTAAGGACAATCAAAGCCATTTAATGACAAACAAACACAATCAAAATGACAAAACAGACATTAAATATCAAAGGGTGCACTTATTGGTACTACATCACTTATTAGGAGAAGAACTGGTAAAAACTTTTTGTTTTGTAACTTTGCAAAATACTTTGTAAAAAAGTTTTTTGTTGTGTAGTAGACATTTTTGTAAAAAGTAAAACAGGGCTGCGGAACACAATTGTTTGTATTTTTGTAGCGTTTAGAGTAACTCTCCACTTATTGCACTATTCTTCGACACCGTTTAAAAGAGTTTGTGCTTTTCTAAAGGTTCTCTCAGGAAAGTAGCAGTTCGTTTTTGTGAGGAGGGCAGTGTCATCTGCGTACAGGTATAGTGGTATGTTTAGGTTTGTATGTGATGTACAATAGGGGTGCTAACACTAAACCTTGGGTAACTCGAGTACGTGGAGTGAACGGGGTTTATGTTTGATCGCTTCTTCTCACTCTAACTGCTCAATTCATAAATAATGTATAATTTTTATGAATTGTAGGAGTAGCCTGACGTCAATTAGCTTACGAACTAGTCCGTCATGCCAGACCTGATCGAAGGCCTTCTGTACAACCAGCAAAGTGGCGATTGCGGTGAAATTGTCGTTTAGATATTGTTTAAGTTTTGATGTGGAGTCTATAAATGCATTTTGTGTTGATTTGTTTGCTTGGAATCCATACTGAAATTTGGGGATGATATTGTAGGTTTCGAGAAAGCCGCTAAGCATTTAATTGAGGATAAGCTCGAGAAGTTTCCCTAAATTGTTAATTAAGGATATTGGTCTGTACTATTTCACATTTGTACGAGATTTACCCGGTTTGGGTATCATGATAGTGTTAGCTACTTTCCAACGGGTAGGAAAGTAGCTGTTTTGTTTTCTGAAAGTTGTTTCAGGCACCTTCTACTGATATTGCCAGGTCCGGGAGAGTCATTTTTGCGATTCGGCAATAACTCTCTGCTTCTATGTCAGTATTAGGGTCCATGACCGCATCATGTTCTGGAATTTGGTGCATGAGAATATTTCTTGTTATATATTCGGTGTTTTTCAATTTAGATAAGTGATAAAAATTAGTGTTGTCAGGGATTTGAAAATTTTGATTAAGCGAGTTTTTGAATGCTTCGGCTTTTACCTCAAAAGAGCTGACTATCTGATCAGTGTTAGGGCTTTGAATTTGTTCCAGAATTTAGTCCCATCTCTGTAATCCAGTTTTGGAGTAGGATCTTCCCACTGGCGAGCCTATAAGGCAGATATTATGGATCTTAGTAGACATTATGGATCAGACTATGGATTATAGTCTTTCTAAACGTAAAAGCCATCTTTTTTGGTGTATTTTGGCAATAATGTATTGTGGAAGTGCCGGAGAGAATAGTTGGACGGTCTTCATAGGAACTGGGTGATTAATTGCCTTAACAATGAGGTTTTCAAGTTTGCCTAACTCAGGAATGTTGTTTGTAATATAAGATTTGAAGAGTGGCCAGTTTGCTCTACTATAATCTCTTATTTGTCTAAAAGAACTGGAGTTATAGGTGAAATAATGTGAATGGTGTAAAGTTTACTAGAATTGGGAGATGGTCGGACGTTATTGAATCACATATGTGGTATCGATCGACGAACCTATGCAACACGCTACTAGTAACGATGATGTGGTCCACGATGGATACCCCATTTGAGTTCAGAAACGTGTAATCAGTAATGAAAATTCTAATGATGGGAAGTATTTCCGTTAGCTGGATGCCTTCAGGGTTACTTGAGTGATCTAAGAGGAGATTATCGTAAGGGTTTGGTTGTTGGAAAGGTGCAGATCTATTGCCAGGAAGTCCACATTGTGAGGGGGTATGTTTTGCGGAAATTTTTGGTAGGAGTGTGGTAGTCCGTGTTTAATAAAAATACCATTCCCACGGAAAACCTCACATCGGTTTCAATAGATTGTTGTATATCCTGCAAAGGTCGGAGTGTTTCGACAAAGTATTTCGTTGATTGCTAGGATTTATACTTTGTGATTTTGCAGAATGTGTTTGATTTGGGGTCTCTTTTTGGAGATCCCTTAACAATTTACTACTCTTATTGTGAAATCCATTAACAGGCTTTTGGAAATTGGGGTAGAAGGTTATTATTGTTTTGGCCAGACAAGACGATTGTATGGCCGAAGATTTTCTCGATCACAGAGCTCGGATAGTTGTGATCGGGTCTCTACTTTCAGGAAGAATGTTAAGTAACACATTTGTGTTAAGTTTGGTTAGATTTTTTAGATCTGTGGTTAAATCGAACGGTGGGATTGATCTTTCGATCGATAGGGGCTGGACTTGATTGAAAGTTTTTGGCTGTTCGTGCCTTTTCGGGCATCGATTAGAGTATGTGGAGTGTTGGCCCCTACAGTTCGGGCATTTGGTTGTTGTTTGATTGGGGCACTCACTGGATTTGTGGTTTTGGCCGCAGTTTAGGCAGATAATGGAACGTTGTCTGCATTCCTGTATGGTATGGCCGTTTGTGCAGCATTTGCTGCAATATTTGGGGGTAGGTATTAGTGGATTGGCTCCGTGAGGGAGTTGTGTGTGATGGATAAGTATATCGATATGGATTCGGTAGTTAAAGACGTCGGAATAGTTTTCAGAAGATATTGTCAGGACTTTAATGAATTTAGTGTCTTTACCTGATCGTAGAGATTTAACTCTTCACAGTTTGGCGATAGGGATGTCTTGATCTACTAGAAGTTGCTGGAGCTCTTCCCCAGAGTATTTGTACGCTACGTTTACAATAAGGAAGAGGTAGGCGGTGGGCTTTGGAGTTTGACTAGAAGGAGCATGGTTTCGGTTGTTGAATTTTATTTGAGTTTGTCCTGTTGCTTTATGAATTTTGGTCTGAAGTTCTACAGAATTTAGTGAATATAGGGTTCTTAAAGGAGCGACACCGTGGCTTAATACCTTTAGAGAGTGGATTTTTTGATAAAGCATTGGTATGCAGTTGAGTATTCTGAAGAAGATTTGATGATTTGCGAAGAATATCCTTGATAAGATATTTAAAAGTTTTTGAATTATTGATGGCATTCGTGATGTTCGGATTTGTGCGATGTCTAGAATTTAAAGGGGCTGCTGTGGCGATGGCGAATGTTTGGGTTTGGGTTTTGGTTTGGCGTTGGATGGAAGTGTTTTGGATGTAGATGGTTGGGGCTGAGTTTTAGAGATTATAGGGGCTGATGTAAATGGGGTTTGGATATTTTTTGGTTCTGTTTGAGATCGGTTGAGTGAATTGTATCGAGATGAGGGTAGAGATCGTGGTTTTTTGTAATTGAGAGTTTTCTATGAGATGATGGCCGAGGAAAGGCTCCAGTATATACCACTGAGAAAAAAACCAGGTACTTCTTCCACCAAGCCACAAGAAGACTCCTAAAGATCAGGGATATCCTCGCAAAAATAGTGTCCAGAGGATGTTTAGACAAACCCATAAACTGATCGACCACCTGATCAGGGTCTAGCCGGATGGTTAATGAATACAGCTAAGCAGGAAAGTAGGTACGATGCCACAAATAAGTACCTACATAAGAAGAAGCCATGAAGTCAACTACAGAAAACCAAGATCCGAGAGGAAGAAAAATCATTATAAGGCGGTGCAAGAGCAAGACGTCAAAAAGAAGACTAAGATATCTTAAGTTAGCTTTAGTGTGAAATGTAAATATTATTAGGAAAATAAAAGTTTTCATTTTTTTATTTTTATTTTTCTTATACAATGGGGCGTTAGTTTCAGCTTACAAGCGAACCAGTAACATCTCCAGAAGATGCCAACCCTTAGTGTTGGCGAAACGTCGAGAACTAATGTGAGAAGACAACGGTTTAATAACCCGAACAAAAAACTTAACAAGTTAGAAGATGGCTGTAAAAGCCTAACGCATTTTATGTTAAGGCTAGTTTTTAAGGGGTGAAATGACTTATACCAATTTTCCTTTAAGAGTTTAAAGAGAATGTAGAGAAAGCAAAACATGTTTATTGTTTTTACATTATAAAATCAAAACTAAATTTACTAGTTTATTGGTCAATATTTTCTTCTACATCAGTAAATGGTCCAGCTTCGTTATTAACTTCATCAGATGATATAAGATTTCTAAAATAAGAATGGTGAACTAGAGAAATGTACGGTAGTAAATCACACATATCCCGTTTTTTAACTGGCATGACTGGTAGAGGTGCTGTGTACAGGCAATCTAGTTGAAAATTTTTTAACAATGTAAGTTTTTCCTTCTGCTTGTTTTGAAGAATATTGATTTGTGAAAAGTAAAAATCTTCATTTAGGGTTTCTTTATAGAACAGTGAAAACAGGCTCGTCTTCTTTTACTCTAATTCACTAAATTTTAAACTATGCCACTGATTGGTTTACCGTATTATTAATTTTTGTAATTGATATAGTGACTTGTTTGAGATCTTTTAAGTCTTCTCTAAGAATTTTTGTGAAAATAAAAGCTTATTTTTGTCTACACCGAACTATGACTGAAAACCAATCTTCAGGCACATAGATCTGTTTAACTTTAGAGTGAGTTTCAATTGAACCAATGTCTGAGTCATTTAGTAAGTAAGAGTTCTCGCTTACAACTTGTGATCAACTATTTCGGGACTATTATTTTCACTTTAAACTAACTGTAATAAGGCAAAGTCAAAAGTCCAGTTTCTATTTTGGTCTATGCAGCTGTCAGTGTACAATACAACATGTTTTGAATTTGCTGCGCATAATTATATGTACTTTGCACATACATGAAGCATAACCCAGAGGATAGCTCATGGCAGCCCAAATTGTAAATGTACATAATTACGTTTATAGTATGCGATATACGTGGTAAGTTTTGGGAAAGCTAGGGCTTTCTCTAGATCAAAAGTGAATTCATATTAAGAATCGTCAATCTGGGCCTTTTTTGTTTCATTTTTCATAAAAGTATGTCATGTTTCTGACAGTACTCACTGTACAAGCGACATAGAAGGGTAACAGTAAGGTCAGAAGATAGATATTCAGATATCTGAAAGGTTCCAAGAAGATAGGTTATATGGTTATATATATATATATATATATATATATATATATATATATATATTATCTATGTATATCTATATTGGACGTCTAATTTGAACTTCCAAATAATTGACCTTTAAATGTGAATAGCACTTATAACATATTTACTTTTGACATCCTGTATTATACTTAATCAATAAAATATCTGTGTTAGGATACAACATCCCCTAATTCTGTTTTTCTTCTTACACAGCTCTGTCAAGGCTAATCATAATAGCATTAGACGAATGAGTCCATCGTGGTTAATCGGCACTGACTTACTAATTACCAGTGCAGGCACAATAGAACGAAGGATTTTGGAGGGAAAGTAGAAGGCCTATGTAGTAGTGACTATGATAAGGGATGTCAGGAAAGATTACAGTTTGGGCCAAATGTTTTTGGTTAGTTCTTGGATTATTTAAATAACTAATAAATTAGAGCCCTTAAAAAATTAAAAACATATTCTCTGTGATAAATACAACGTTTTTATTTAAAGAGGGTCTACTACCTTTATATATTAATTTATTCTTGCTCTTTTATTTCTTTTTCTGTTAACCATTTCACCTAAAATACCATTGATAAACAGCTTTCGAATTAATGTTTAGTGTATTGTGATAAAAAATAATACTAATATCAGCTCTATTATATTAAGAAAACCATTACACATTTATCAAAAGTGTTGAAACAAAATAAGCAACAAACAATTAGGAAGAAATATTTATTATCAAAAATCAATGTACTGTTCTTTGACATAGCATTAAATGTGTATATTTCCGATGTATTTGGAACGAGGCTCGAATAGCAATGCACTATAAACTAATGTTAGTTATAGGTAACTTTAGCCCTTGCAATTCCCTATACATTGGTGTTTTAAATTTTGAAAATTGGGTCTAATACCATATTTTATTTATTTAAAAAGAAATACATTTTAAACTTTATTTTTTTTTTTGCATAGGTTTTTTTTTTCATCACATTTGTCACAGTAATAAATGATATAATACATACATACCGAGAATGTAAAATTAGAGCACTTTCTTGTGAATATCAGTTGTAACCATTAATTTGTAGTCTCAGAAAATAGTCCCAATACTGTCACATCTATAACTATGGTTAAAATAGTATTTTCTGTAAAAGGACATAGCTTTCTTCCAGCCGACAGGTCATTTATAACGAAGTGTGAAAAGTCTACGTTTTGGTGGACGATTGATAATTTATGGATATTAAAAGTTTAGAAATATCCTTTAAGGAATGACCGAAATAAGTGACTTAAAAGAATAATAATAGAGAAGAGAACTCAAGACTCCAAACTTAAGATCCTGGTACGAGGACATCGGAATTGTAGAGTGGATCTCGACATAGATGAGAATCAGGATTTGTGTAAGAGAGAAACAAAGCTATTTAACCTTATTCTTCTAGAATTAAAAATTGTTATTACCCATATTACCCTCTAAAAAAATTAAAAACATGTCATTCTTATTAAAAGCAGAATATGGCGAAAATCGGGATGCAGCTATTGATTTGGCACTGTACAAAAATTAGTTAAGAAAAGCCCTAGATACAAAGTGTCATGAAAACTGTAAGTGTGAACTTAAAGAATCTTGTTGTCTTGATGTCTTGATCAAGATCCAGGTTTTCATATAGTGTTATATGTTTATTTTTGTAATACTTTTTCTTCTTTTCTTTTTCCTTCTAGTATGTAGGCTTTAAGGCCTGTTTCTTTTTCAATATTAGCCTTCTAAATTGTTTAAATTGTCGCACCATCTTTTTCTTGGTCAGCCAATACTTCCTCGTCCATTTGGTGACTTATGTCGTTCTATTTGTACTATTCCATCCTCTGTCATTCTACTGATGTGTTCGTTCCACTCCTGTTTTCGTTTTGTCACCCATCCATGTATGCCTTCTACATTGCATGCTCTTCTTATGTTTTCGCTTCTCTCCCTATCCAACAGACTCTCCCTATCCAACAGTAATATTCTTTTTCTAATTCTTTAAGACACATTTGTTGTTAACGATAATATTCAAGAAAATAAAAATAAAATAAATCATAAACTCAAGTTTTTATTCTGGGGTTTTCTAAATCTTTTCTTGATTTTTTTTTTCTTTTTTTCCATTTTTTAGTCTTGTAATACTTATATGTGTGTCAGTTATGTTTATCTGTATTAAACTTTGTTTGTTAAGTTGAAGTTTAAATTAATTGTTAGATCATAATATATTATATTTATATTATGTCTTACCTGGGTGCCTGCCACTGGGCGGCGTCCACTGTTTTTTTTTTTTTTTTCCTAAGTTAATGGCACTGGCAAAGCCAAAAGGCCAGTCATGTTTTCTCATAGTTTTATCATCCATTTCCATTGTCTACATTATATACATATTAATATTATATACAAGTTAAATTAAGATAGAATATTTTTAGTGTGTTAGTACATGCCTAAATATTTTCGTTACTTATTTTTATTTTTATTGTTTTTTTTATCGTTCTATATACCATTGTAACTTTTCTTTTATTTTTATTGTTTATTTCTTTTTATTAGTATTATTTTTTATTGTTTAATATTATTTATTTATTGGTTTTCTTTTTTTTTTGCTTTTTTTTCACATTGTTTTTTTTTTTTTTTTTTGTTTTTTTTTTTTGTTTTTTTTTGTTTTTTTTTGTTTTTTTTTTTTTTTTTTCGTTTTAGGCTTACAAATATATTCATATTTCGCAATACTGCTTACAAAGTAATATTAGTAGATTTTACATACTGATATATGATGTTGTATATACTATTATCCTCTAATGTCAATAGATTTGAAACATTTATAGGAAATTTCATTTTGTACAATATTAAATTTTGGTAAAACTTATCAATTTCTATTTTTTTTAAAGGACATTCTAAAAGAATATGTTGTAAATCGGCAATTTCATCACATAGACATTTATTATTATCTAACAAACCTATTTTATGTTTATACGCTGGAAATAGTGCATGATTGCAGCGCATTCGACTTATTATCCGAATAATTGAACGATTATGTGTATTCTCAAACCATGGTTTGTCCCTTATTTTTGGTTGTATATTCTTAAAAAACTGTCCTTTGTCTCCACATTTATATTTTATCTGCCACTTTTCCTTAAGTTCCTTTCGAAAAATTGGAATAAAATCAGATTCTGGTATTTTTAATCTAAGTAGTCTTCCATTTTTCGCACCATCTTTTGCTAAATGGTCCACTTCTTCATTTTCTTCTATACCGGAATGGGCTTTTATCCATGATATATAAATTTGTTTTCCTCTACTTGATACATTTTGATACAATTCTAAAATATCAAGAAGAATATAATTTAAATTAGGATTCAAAAACAGATTATTAAGTTTTTCTACCGAACTTTTAGAGTCTGTAAATATGACAAATCTATCCTCTTCTTGTTCTAAACACAGATTAATTGCTAATTTTATGGCAATAAGCTCAGCACTGAAAATTGACATCATATCTGACAGTTTGTATATTAGTTTGATATTTTTGGAAGGATAATAAACTGCACAGCCAACTCCGTGTTCCGATTTAGATCCATCAGTATAAACTTTTTCATACTGTTTCCATTTTACTATACAATCTCGATAATATTCTTTTTGTATAATAATATTGTTTTGACACAGATAGCGAGCGTTAATATGTGTCTTAACTGGAGAAAGAAACATTTCATAAGAATAATTCCATAAAGGGATTCCATTGGATTTATAAAGTTCTTCATATCTGTGAACATTGGTAATGAAACTTTCAACTATTAATGGTATTTTTTTCTTATCCAATATTTAGATGTTAAAACCAAACCAGCTAAACTAGATACTTTAACCAGTAACTTGGATTTCTGACTTCTTAACTTTAACACGAATTTGTCAGATAGAAATCTTCTCCGAAGATTCAATGGCGGTTCGCATGTTTCTGTTTCCATAACGTCTATAGGCGTACTTCCCAAGTATCCAATACAGAGTCGAAGGCATTTGTTTTTTATTTTATCTATTTTTATAAGATTTGTCTCTGCTGCTGAATGATAAAATATAGATCCGTAATCTAAAATAGATCTAACGAGTGTTCTATAAAATAGTAACATTATTTTTGGATCCCCTCCCCAGGAGGAATGACCGAATGTTTTTAATAAATTAACACTATTTTCTGTTCTTTTGATTATATAATTTATGTGTTCCTTCCAATTTAATTTACAATCTAAAATTACTCCTAGAAATTTAGTGGAAGATTTGTAAGGAAACAAATATTTAGATAATTTTATTTGTTGAGGAAACCGATATCTTTTTCTTGTAAAAGTAACTAATACTGATTTTTCTTCGGAAATTAATAAGCCGTTGTTGAAAATCCAATTATCTAAATTTCTTATTGCATTATTGAGTTGTTTGTGGCCTATCTCGATGGATTTGTGGCGTGTGTAAATAACAATATCATCAGCATATTGCAAAATAGATATATTATGTGGGATGTCAACAACTAGATCACTTGAGTAAATAATATAAAGTATAGGACTTAATATACCACCTTGTGGCAAACCCATAGATGTTTGTCTGCCTTCAGAGAATAAGTGGTTTTCTCTGAAAAATAAATTTCTATTACTGTATATATTATATAGGTGTTTAGACAGACTTTGGGGAATTCCCATTTGACACATTTTTTTATATAATATGTCTAATTTCACGTTGTCATATGCCCCTTTTATGTCTAAAAATAAAGCTGATGTTGACTGGTCATTGGAGAGTGATAATTGAATATCTGTAACAAAATTGGCCAGATTTTCATATGTCGATTTTTTTTTTCGAAATCCGAATTGAGAACTGTGAATAAGATTATTAGATTCCAAAAAAAATTCTAGTCTTGATTTTATCATTCTTTCATATGTTTTTAGAACACATGATGCTAAAGATATAGCCCTATATGACGATGCATGATTTTTTGGTTTTCCTGGCTTAAGTATGGGAACTAAAATGTAATTTTTCCATTGTGAAGGTATATCGACTTTATTTAACCAAATATCATTTAGTATATTTAAAAGAAAAATTTTTCCTGATCTAGGAAGATTGAACAACATAGGATAATGTATATTATCATAACCTGGAGCTGTATTGGCAGATTTTTTGAGTGCCATGTCTAATTCTTGAAGTGAAAACTGGTTGGTAAGATAATGTCCACTAATAATATGATCTATTATATCTACACAATCAAGAACAGTTGGATCAGGTGATACATATGGAGGGGTTAAATTGTAGTGAAATTCAGAAAGCCATTCATCATGATCTGATTGATTTTGATTTGAATATTTTCGATTTTTAAAATTATTTACCTTTTTCCATATATTCTTAAGAGGTACTGATCTGTTGAGTGATTTACAATAATTTTCCCAACTATCTTTTTTTATTTGTTTGAAGGTTTTTTTTGCTATAGCATCGGTTCTTTTATATTCTAACAAATTATCTAATGTGGGATTATTCATATATTTATGAAAACTGTTTCTTCGTTTCCGTACTAGAAATTGACATTTTTCATTCCACCATTGTTTATTTTTATTTGAACTTTGATTTGATTTAAATTTAGGTATAGAAAGGTTTGCTGCATTTTCAACTATTCTTATAAAATAATTGTAATCACCAACTTCTGTTTTATTGATCAGTTCTTGAAACTCCATACAATATATATCCCAGTTTGCTTTTTTAATATTCCATTTTCTACAAGATAGTAATTTATTAACTTTGGGTACCATATATATTTGTGTAATGCATGGTAAATGATCAGACCCATAAAGATCTTTTATTGTGTGCCAATATAGTAAATGTTTTATACAAGGAGAACAAATTGTCAGATCGATAGCAGAATGAGATTGCAAATAATTCCCTATGAATGTAGGTGATCCATCGTTGAGATATACAAGATTATTTCGGTCAAGAGCTTTCATAAGTGTTATGCCATAATGGTCTGTGTTTGGCCCACCCCAGGCAATATTATGTGAATTAAAATCTCCCGTAAAAATTACAGGTGGGTTAAATGAACTAAAGAATTGATCCCAAATATGCAACGAAATTTTAGTTTTTGGTGGAACATAAAGCGATACAATGGTAATATTTTTTTTATCATTACATTTTAAAAGAATGGATGATTGATTACAATTAGGTAGTAAAACAGATATAGGTAATTCTGTATACAAAAATTTTGATTTAATAAGGATGGCCGTCCCCCCGCCACTGCGGTCTAAACGGTCATCCCTCACAATGTTGTAACCTGGAAGATTAAAATATTTATTTGATGTAAATCTAGTTTCTGACAAGCAAGCTATATCAATGTTAAGATCATTTAACAAATATTGTAAATTTTCTTTATTTGAATTTGCCGATTTAATGTTCCATTGACATAGAGTTATATGATCCATGTTCAAAAAGGTTATTTAAGCTAGTTTTAATAATATTTGTAATTTCGTTTTCTTGTATGTCTAATTTATTTGTGTTCTTTATTGTATTTATGGTTGATAAAACTATCCGAAAAATGACATTTGCAATTTCATTATTTTCGGTTTCTCTTATGACATTTTCTGATTTATTTTCATTTTGAATATTGGACTGATATTGTTCTGAACTCAAAATTCCCCCTTTCTTAAAAGGAAGATTAACTGAACTAATAATGGATTGATGCTCTAACAATGTATGATCGGGAGATAAAGGATAAGATCTTTTACTTTTTTTTGTTAAGTTATTTAATTGGGCTTGATAGTATGACTGGGAATTCGGTCTTTGAGAAATGGATCGAGTATTGGATTGGTGTGATATATGTGAAAAGGGCTTGGACGATGTTGAAGCTACATGAACATTAACTGACTCTAATAAAGAATTTTGTTGTAAATTAGAATTAACTATTGTATTATCAACTGCTTTTGGAGGTAAATGTTTAGATACAATATCTGCATAACTTTTTTTTGGAATACTACTACTAGCATCCTTGAAGGAACAATTTGTTTGTGACATCATTTGTTTAATTTGTTCTTGTCTGTTGTACTCCGGGCATACATTAAAATCGTTAGTAAAATGGTTTCCATTACAAGAAAATCACTTTACTGTAAATTCGTCTGATGTACATGTAACTGTGTCATGACTCTGACAACATTTAAGACATCTTATTTTGCTTCGACATTGTTTACTAATATGTCCATAACGGTAACAATTATTACACATTACAACTCTTTGTTTATAAACTTCTACCTCGTAAAGAACTTTATTAATTTCTATATACTTAGGTAAAGTTTGACTTTTAAAGGAAACCAAAATAGTACTTGTAGGTATTAATTCTGTTTCGTTATTTGAGTTTTTTACTTTTCTGTTCATTCTTTTAACAAATTCCACTTCAAATTTACAATGAAAATCATAGGCCCTAATTTTATTTTTTAAATATTCAACTGGTAAATCTTTATCAATGAATCTAATAATTCCTAATCGAAATATTAAAAATTTGGGAATATAAGCAGACAAGTTTTTATTTTCTAAAATAGGAGATTTTAACAATATATTAGCGCTCAAATAATCCTTACAAAAAACCCGAATTCGATTTCTTCCTATCGATTGAATTTGTTTTATTTTTTTGTCTAATTCCGGATGTGAAGTTAAAATTATTTCTCCAATTTTTATTGCGTTTATTTGTCCTAAATAATTATCCATTTTATTTTCAATGTAAATCTGAAACGGGCCTATATCAGTAGACTGATAAAGAAATGTTGTTATTACTTTTTTGTTCGATTCATTATTATTATTGTTAACGGAAAAACTTGATTCTGGATTAGAACTAGCCTCAACTATCTTATCCTGTAATACAATTTGTTTTTTATTTGTTTTATCTTTAATATTCCGATTCAAGGCAGAAGAATCTATAATTAAATTTAAATGATTTGAACCACTTATCTGATTATTTCCTAGATCTAAGTTTTCTATAGGGTCCGGAGGAGGAGGGGGTTTCCCCCCATCATCCACATCCATATGAATGCACTAATCTTTCACAACACCCTTATAACCACAATTATAACTAATTTTCAAATAATTACTATTGTGTTCTAAAACTATTGATTGTACTAAACTTCTAATATACACGTGTAAGCACGACGACTGTTCACGCACGAATGAGAAATAAAAAAATAGGCGTCCCACTGTGTTATTGTACATAAATTATACATATTGCTTATTGTTTGTAATGAGACAGATTGCAATAAACATTGGATGTTAAAAAAAAACTCAATATTTACGTTACCCTATTCAAACAAAACTTAATATGTTCATGAGATTCAAGCAAAAATTGTTAGTTGCAAAAATTAATATGGTTTTTTAATGCTATTATAGCATTTAATTTTCCGCCAATTATTATATGAGCTAAGTAAAGTAATGAACATTTTATTATGAACATTTAGTTATTTTATTCGCATAAAAAATTCAGCTGCTTGAAAGACATAATAACTACAAACCTAGTTTCTCAAAATTGGTTAAATTGGACTTATCAACTTTTGTGTAAATGCTCTTCAAATATTGCTTTTATTGTATTTGTTTTAAAATGAACTAATTTGTAGAATAAGATGAATTCCGCTAAAACGTCTGAACAGTGTTCAGAAATAAAAAAAATTCTAAAAATATTTGAAAGCTCTATGGTGAAATATTGAGTTGGTTACGTAATCTATGGTTACGAAATAGATATTCGTATGAATTCAGCTTTCCGTTCAAAATTATTTTTCAGATTTTAAAGACTAATATTTAAGAGCTTTTACTGTTCTTAATATTAAAACATTTTGTATGACTTTAAAGTTTACAATTGAATATTGCACAACTTTTATAAAACAATTAACTTATGAAAAATAAATAACGTAGTCTTTTAATTTACGTATGGAACATTTTCTGTAATTCTACCTACCGGTTGCTATCCATGAGCCAGAAGATCTAGAACACATTAGCGTAGTAATTTGTCCTCCAATACTGTAGTCTAACGTCATTACTGGTTTCTCCTAAAATGGAGGAAGTATGGACTATGCCGGACAAGACATTAGCGAGACCCTAATTGCTTTATATGTCAAGACCTTAGGTTCCGTCTATGCTGACCGTGGGGAGATACAGGAGTGGCCCTAGTGGAATATTTAGATACTTATATTATTACTAATCTAAAATGTATTAAGAAAATTAGTTTTATATCCAATTATAATGCAACAACTATGCATACAAATAAATATAATGATTGTTCCCGTTTATTTAGTCTATTAATTAGAAGGGTGAAATTTACGGTACGAACCGTAGGCGAGTTTCGTAAATCACCCGTGAATAATAGCAATTATAAGCAAATAGAATATTATATTTTGTCCACGACTGTCAGGTATTTATGAACATAATTTTATTAAGGCAAATATTTAATTTTTTATTAATTATAAACGAAAAACAATATTAACAATAATTTATAACTGATTATAATTTAATAATTATACTCAAGTCCTCAGCGACTAATTTTCCACTCAACCCCTAAGACTTATACAAACAAGCTTAATTTTGCTAAAAATGTCTTCACTCTACTTAATCAGTAACATTTGTACTTCTCGGTGTTGGGCCGTTTATAATACAATTCATTAAATTATAATATTTTACAATCTTCTGGTGTGTCCTATCTCTTAACGAACTTTCTCCATTCCTTCCTATTATATGCCATCTGTGTTGCTTCCTGCCAAGTCTCACCATTACTCTGCAGTATCTGTGACATGTCACTGTTCCATTTTTTAATGGGTCTTCCTCTTCTGTTCTTCCCTATTGGTTTGGCGTCCCACACCTTCTTACTTGTCTATTATTGTTCAGATGTCCGAACCATGCCAATTTTTTCTCCTTGACTGAGTCGAGTATCGGTTTGGTTTTGAGTTTTGTTCTTATTTCTTCATTTCTGATTCTATCAGTTCTTTTTACTCCGATCGTTATTATGAGGTATTTCATCTCTGCTGCCTAAACTCTGCTCTGATGCCTTTTGTTTAGTATCCAATTTTCTGCTCCATATATCACTGTAGGTCTATATATTATTTTGTATATTGTCATCTTGGCCTTTGTTGATATTTTTTTCTTATTAAGGAATCCTCTATTTAGTGCTTGACATAGTTTTTCTGTGTTTTCCATTATGTTGTTAAGATCGTTCTCGATGTCTCCTTTGTTGTTGATTACTGTTCCTAAGTATTTGTATGAATTTTTCTGTATTATTTTTTGTTGGTCTATCATTATTTCTATTTGATCTTCCGTCCCTTGTTCTTTATATTTTTATTATCTGAGTCTTCTCTTTGTTTACGTTTAAGTTGTATTTGCTTACTTCTAGGTTCCATTTCTCCAAGTTTTATTTCAGTGTTTCTGCTGTTTCCACAATTATTACTCTGTCGTCTGCAAATATACATATCTTAGCGTTTATCATTTGCATTCTGTTTCAACCGATGCAGTATTTCTTGAATGTTTTCTTACATTCTTTCACTATCTCATTTATTACATTTATAAATAGCACTGGCTGAGACTTTCCCCTTGTTAAACTCCTTGAATTGTTTTAAATAAGTTTGACTAAATATTTAACATTCTAACTGTGTTTGTTGTTTTCATGTATATACCCTTTGTTGCTTCTATCAGTTCTTCACTTACTTGCTTTTTCTTCTTCATCTACTTGCTAAAAATGTCAATTGTTCGAAATACTGGAAATGAATTTATATGTATGAAATCACGTATAATATAACTAGGACGATTATTAATGTTTTTTTGCATATTTTATAAAAATTATAAGTTACTGCTATTTTATCGATGTAGAATAGCACTTAGTTTTTGCTTTTTTGACAAAACCGGAACCGACGAATATTGTTTACAAAAACTGGAAATATAAAAAATATTTATTATTTTAATACATATAATCGACCAGAATGTTGAATGCGAATTGACGGTTTATAAATGTTTATTAATAATTATAGATAAAATTTCAACCTGCCCTAAAACACAAGTTTGGAGCTAATTTTAATGAGATATGGTTTCAGTAAGATGAAGCTTCAGGTCATTTGGCGTAAATGTTATTTAGACCAGATATTTCCCGGACGAGGGATTGATAGATTAGGTAGTAATTAATGGCCTCCTCGTTTACCCGATTTGAATCACAAATATTATTTTATTGGAGTTATATACAAAGTAGAATTTGTAACACTAAACCAGCAAGTGTTGCAGAATGAAGGAAGAGAATTGTCGATAAATTAATTTTATTTTCTAGAGAAACATGAAGAAATATAATAAATGCGTTCTAATATCGTTTAAAATACTATAGAATTAATAACTGAGCACATTTTAAACACTTTATTAGGTATACATTAATTTATTAATGTAGAGTACTTTTAATTATTATGTTTAAATTTATTTGTAGATAATTTGAATCAAAATATTTACTGGGAAGATTAAAACTTTTTAATTTTTAGTTTTTAACATGATGTTAACGAATCAACCTGAATAACGCATAAATGTATCCTTAATTTTTATCTTTTGGCCAATAACTCTCCACTATTATAGTAAATTACATATTGTGTCTAAATTGATGGTGGGACTCCATGTTCTGATATATATATATATATATATATATAATATATATATATATATATATAATATATATAAACATATATATATATATATATATATATATATATATATATATAAACATATATTTATATATATATATATATATATATATATATATATATATATAAACATATATATATATATATATATATATATATATATATATATATATATATATATTTATATATACATATAGAGTGTGTATAACGACGCTAAGAATACAATTCTTTGGAGGGTAACTTTCGGGAAAGCGTCAAAACAAGGATCAGCTAGAGATTGTATAAGCCAGTTTGGTGTAGAACTTTATTCTAAATGTGAAATTTTCGGTGATATGTTGTCACCTTCATCAGCACCTAAATGGAAAACCTATTATAGTACAGTGGTGGAAATTAACATTTAAAAACCTACATTGAAAATGTTCAGTTGGTCCTAGTGGTAAAGAACACTGTCACAAACATGTTAAAAATATTAAAAAATACATTGAAAATTTTGAATAAAAACATTACAACACAACAGGGTAGTTTTTCAAATACAAACACAACAACAAGTCTAAAATTTACAACCTTCAAAAACTGCAAATAGAAAAGAAGAACTAATCTTCTTTTTTGATGACATATTTCTGTCAACATCCTGGTGTCATATGTAACGAGGTTATAATTTTCACTTTTGCATCTCACAACCACATGGATACGAAAAGAAAGAGACCTAGGCAACATAATCAGCAAGGAAATGAAGTCCCCTCTAAAGCACAGGTAGGTAATCTATGCATGTCATGATAAGTTTTCAGATTTGACAAGAAGTAACAAACTGGAAAAGTCATGATGACATTTTCCAGTTTGTTACTTCTTGTCAAGTCCTGTTGAAGTAGAAAGAAATAAATACAACTTAAGTTTTCAACATCTTTCTTACAGTTCATAGGAGAGCTGCAGATATGGATGTAGCACATTTCTATGAAGTTTCTCTTAAATTGGTTGTCAACCCTCTTTAGTACTTGCACATTTTCATAGTTAGCAGTGTGTCCAGTATTCTTAATATGTTGGCTAAAGGCTGTGCTGGTGGGTTTCCTCACAACATCACTCCTGTGCAAAGCTATTCTTTTTGAGAGTTTCTGGCTGGTTTGACCGACATACACTTCTGAACAAGAAACACATGGAATGGAATACACTACATTGAAGTTATCCAGTTTTTTAACTCTTTCTGTCAGGTGAGTAAAGTATGTCCCTAATCTTTTGTAAACAGAATTTGCTATCACTATGTTGAACTGTCTGAAAAGGTTTGTGATCTGTGGTGATAAACCTTTGATGTAAGGCAATCTCCCATAGAACACTTCTACTATTTCTCCTTCTAATGTTTGTCTTTGGTGTGTTCTAACTGTTGGCATATCTTGAAATAGCAATTTATTAAGAAGCATCTTAGGGTAGTGATTTTTTCTAAGAATCTCATACAATAACTTGATGTTCTTATTGTAGTTTGAAGGGTGACAAATTCTTTTTATTCTGTTTTTCAGACCTTTGATGATGTTAATCTTCTGTTCGTCTGGATGATACGAGTGAAAAGGCACATATCTACCTGAGAATGTTTTTTTTCTGTACCAATCCAACCTTATTGTATTGTCCTCATGTCTGGTTACATAGGTGTCTAAGAATGGAACACTATTATTTTCTTCTGTTTCAACTGTGAATTGTAGGTGAGTGTTATATGAGTTGAAAATGTCAAGAGTGTAGTTGATTTTGTCTGCAGGGTCTGCACATATGAGGTCGTCTACATATTGGTAAATGAAGGGGAACTGGAAATCAACCTCTTGAGTACAGTAGTGAAGTAGGGAGTTCATTACAATTTCTGCCAAAGTAGGGGATATAGCTCCACCCATGGGTGCTCCTTTTATTTGGACATAGAATTCATTTTGAAAAGTGAAATATGTATTGTTGTATAAAAAGGTAATCAGTTTCAGGAACAAAACTTTGGGAATTGTACAGTTCTGTTCAATAAGATGGTAATTAGTTGTCAGAATAGAAACTACCAGTTCAAGAGAGATGTTGGTAAACAAGGAAGTAACATCAAAACTCACCAAGACATATCCTGAAGGTAGTAAAAACCCATTGATCTTATTTGCAAATTCAAAAGAATCTTTAATTTTGTAGGTATTATGAGAAGAAAAAGAAGTGTCAATAATACCTGCCAGATATTTAGCCAAGGATTGAGTGGGGGCATTCTTGCAAGCAATTATAGGACGTAGGGGGCACCCTTCTTTGTGAATTTTTGGAAGTCCATAGTATGTTGAGTCCACATTCCTATAAAAAAATCCCCAAAGATCTGACTCCATCAGTAGAAAGAAACACTAACTTACTAATAAAACAACTACATGAAGAAGGATATATTACCACCAAAACAAAAAAAGAATTAACCAACTACACCGGTACCACCCGAACATACTATGGACTTCCAAAAATTCACAAAGATTTCTGGCGGTATCATGTTTTCTGTTAAAATAGATGAGCAAGTATATGACAATTTACTGGAAACACATACTCCCGTTGTAATATTTCTAACATGTCCGTGTTGTAGGTCACCTGAAACAAGTCTCGTATAAGTAGGAGTATTACGGTAACATTAAAAATGCAAAGCAACTAAAATATATTCAAAAAGTGGACACCAAAAAATTTATTTAAGGGAACTGATTGTTCTTACTCTTTTTTGAATGGTTATCTTGTAATTATATTGTTTAAAAATGTTTGTGTAATTATCACTTTCAAAATTGTTAACTAAAATAACAGTATCATGTCACATACATCAACCAACAATTTGAGAAGTGTAGTGTACTAAGTCTCTCAAATTGTTTCATTTACCAAACTTTTAAGAAGTGCTTTGAATATTTGAATTTATCTTGTAATAATTATATTGTTTAAAAAATGTTTTTGTGTAATCTGCAGATATCTATTTATAACTTTTCAACCTACAAAATAGAAATTTTCACTTTCAAAATTGCTAACTCACATATCGACCAATAATTTTAGAAGTGCATTGTACTAAGTCACCCAAATTATTTCATTTACCCAACTTTTAAGTGCTTTAAATATTTGAATTTATCTCGCAATAATTATATTGTTTAAAATGTTTTTTGTGTAATATGCAGATATCTATTTATAACTTTTCAACCTATAAAAATAGTAATTATCATTTTCAAAATTGCTTACTAAAATAAAAGTATCATGTCACATACATCGACCAATAAATTGAGAAGTGTTGTGTACTAAGTCATTCAAACTGTTTTATTTACCGAACTAGTAAGTGCTTTACATATAAGTACATTGATTAAATTTTACTTGTTCACTTTAATATGATGACAACGATTAGTTAAGTATTAACGAAAAATAAAATACAAAATAATTACCTGATATATTATTTCCAAGTGAGGTTATGTTGGCACGTTCTTCCAACCATTCTTCTTTTGAGGTCGTCTGAATATCATTTATATTCTGTACTAAAGCACACAAACGTTGTCCACGGCTCATTTTGTCAATACTTTTTTTAAATATCGTATAACAAACACAGTCACTAAGTTCAAACTTATCGTCAGAATATTTATTAATCACCTAGTACTCGTAAACGCAATGACAATTTAATACCAAGTCAGACACGTGACTACAGGCATTCGAGGTAAATAGTATTAACTGACATAATACAGTTTACTTCTAATACACTCTGTGGGTTAGTACTGTTTAACGCCACCTATCTTTAGAATAGAACAGAATTGAACGGAGATCTGTTTACCACAGAAAATAGCATGAATATTAAGTCATATGGTACTGAAATCTCATTTTTGATAAAATAGTGACTTGGTACTGTTTACCTCTGAGGTGCTGATATATATATATATATATATATATATATATATATATATATATATATATATTTCTTCAGGATATGCTAAAATATGGTATCAGTAAATACAATGAAATTAGAATTAAAAAAAAATTGTATAAAACTAGTATAAAAACTTAGAACATGAGGTTAATCCATTAAATTATTAAATTGATAAAACATTAAAACTTATTCAAATTTTATTTTTGGTGTAAGTACAATATTTTAATTTGATTTAATTTTGTATATATTCACTATGACATTGATTATTATAATGATGTTAGTCTTTCTGATATAAATCAAACAATATAAGAAAGTAAATAAAAATTAAAATAAAATATAATAAAATAAAATAATATTTTCATACTTTATTTTACTTAATAGATTCATTTAACTTATATTTTATTGATTATTTTGCTAATGTTACATTTAAATATATAAAATATTTTTTTCTGATCAAATAGTCTATTAAAATTTTAAAATTAAAATTGATTCATAGAATCTTCTTTCAGTTCATAGAATTTCTCAGTTCCAAATGTTATGAAACTTGGACTGTTGAAAGTTGAATTAATAGTCACCTGTGGCTGGCTAACCAGCCACAACGTAGACTATTTTAAATTTTGAACTGACTGCGTTTGTTTGTTAGTTGTTTCTCTTAACCAATCACTGAGGGGAAAACGGTGATTTTAACCACCTTTTTCTTTCATTTCATTTCATTTCATTTTCTTTAAATTTACCGCTCTATTGCACAAGAGGTTGGTAATTCGTCTTGCTGTTTTGTCATTTGATCCTCCAGGCTACTATCTTTTCACGTTAATGGCTTGGGTTTCTACTTGTTGCTTCCATTTTACCGGCAGCAGCTAAGAAGCTAAGAGTGGTAACTTCATTATTCTTTTAAATATTACTATATTTTAATCTTAATCATTTCAATAATGCTACCTAAAGTAAAAATTAAATTTTACTAATAATATACTGTTGGAAGTACATCTTATGATCTTGTTAGTTCTCTGCAAATTAATGTTTTTTATTTAGGCTTTTTACCATAATTTTTTATATACATGTAAAATTACCACATAATCGTTTGCTGTTCTAAGTTTCAGTTAATTTGTAAACTATATTCAGTTTAAATTAATTGTTTATACAACATACTCATTTTTACTTTTTACATATTTAATATCATTGACTGCTACATGTCTTTCTGAGGTGACACACTTATAATAACTTTTATATGGATATTTGGTTTTTCATATTGTTCTTTTTAGATGAACTGATGATGATTTCTGATTAGAAAGCGAAGTGTCTTCAATACAAACACCACTACAAAAACTAATAACTAAAAAATATATTAAAAAATTATAAATAATAAAACTAAAACTAAACTAACTCACCAGTCTTCCGGCTTGAACCGCGTCGATATCCATTTTGCCGATCTTTCAACATCCTCTCTGACGTTTTCCTTAGGGCTTTCGAGGTCTCAGTCTCATGAGCCCTCAGACACTACTACACTGTTCACTGATCACTGCATCAGTTAACTGATGCAGTGTGCAGTAGTGCAGTGATCAGTGAACAGTGTCAACGGGTCAATCCGGAAGACTGGTGAGTTTGATATTAGTTTTTGTAGTGGTGTTGGTCTTGGCGCTGGGTTTCATTGTGCTAACCGCGGAAATCTGTCCGAACATATATATATATATATATATATATATATATATATATATATATATATATATATATATATAGACATCTTCAAGGAGTATGACCGTTTAATTTAATATAAAAAAGACTGATATTGTCGATATATATACAAAATTTAAAAAATGATACCTGAGAGATGCGTTTAAGTTTTAAATTATGCAAACCATTTTAATAAGAAATAACTTTTAATATCCTGTATATATTATACTACGTATTATAAATATTATAAAAATCTAGCATTTTAACATATCTAATATCATTTTTCTTTTTAGGTAATGCCAATGTCAAACTATCTGCAGATGTCCCAGTGAGTAAATAAAGTATTTTACTATCTAACAAAATTTTAAAGGAATTGTTAATTTTGTTAACTAAATTTAATTTATTATCCGTCCACTGTGTGGGAGGTTTATCATTGCCTCTATAGTCCCGAAATCTAGTAGGCTACTTCATAATGTATTTAATGCACCTAGCTTCATTCCTTCTTACTAAATTTTCAGTATAGTTTAATTAATTTAAGCTATCCCAGAATCAACCATTCCATGGCTTCTGTATTACTTTCACTTTTCATCATCATCATCCAGCCTCAAAAGTCCACTGCTGAACATAGGCCTCTTCCTCATGTTTCCAACCCCGTCTATCTTGCGCCGCTCTTATCCAGTTTTTATTGAGTCTTCTTAAATCGTCAGTCCATCTTGTAGGTGGTCGACCGACGCTTCTCTTGTCTTCCCTTGACCTCCATTCCAATAACCTCTTTGTCCATCGCCCATCTGTCATTCTGGCTATGTGTCCTGCCCATCTCCATTTTAGTCTGGCTATCTTCTCGATGATGTCAGTCACTCCGGTTCTTCTCCTGATGTCTTCGTTTGTTATTCTGTCTAGGAGAGTTATTCCTAACATGGACCGCTCCATTCTTCTCTGCGTGACTCTCAGTTTGGTAGCTGCTGCTTTTGTTAAGGTAAGTATTTCTGCTCCGTACGTCAAGACTGGGAGGACGCACTGATCAAATACCTTTCAGTTTAGGCATGTGGGCAGCTCACTTTTAAAAGTTTCTCTCAGTTTTCCAAATGCGGCCCACCCAAGGCCGACTCTTCTCTTCAGTTCATGAGTCTGGTTATCTCTGCCAATCATAATTTCATGTCCCAGGTATTTATATCTATCTACGAGTTCTATTCCTTTCCCACCAATACTGATGTTCTGGTTGGGCACCATATTGGTCATGATTTTTGTTTTCGAGATATTTATATTTAAACCTACATTTTCTGTAGCCAAAACGAGTTCCTGTACCATCTCTCTTGCCATACCTAGATCTTCAGCTATTATAAGTATATCATCGGCGAAACGTAAGTTGTTTAGATATTCTCCATCTATTTTTATTCCCTTTGTCATCCAATCCAAATTCTTAAAAGTATGTTCTAGCACCGTATTAAAAAGTTTAGGTGACATTGGGTCTCCTTGTCTAACCCGCCGTTCTATTTTTATGCGATTACTGTTAGTATGTAATTTGACAGTGGTTGTTGCCTGCAGGTATATTTTGTATAATAATTTAGTATATCTATAATCTAGCCTGCATTCTTTAAGCGCCTGTAATATTTTGCTTAGCTCAACTGTGTAAAAGGCTTTGTGAAAATCGATAAATATTAGAAATAGAGGTTTATTGTATTCCACTGCTTTCTCTATTAGGGTTTTTATACTTTGTTGATGGTCATTTGTTCCGTAACTTTTTCGGAATCCTGCCTGTTCCCTTGGTTGATAAGTCTCTAATTTTCTTTCCATTCTCTTAACTAGTATTCGCGTAAACAACTTATATATATGGCTGAGGAGGCTAATCGGTCTGTAATTCTCTAAATTTGCTTTGTCTCCTGCTTTTGTGTAATATAATCATAGTAGCGTTGTTCCAGTCTGTTGGAATATTGGCGCTGTGAAGGCAGATACTGAAAAGTTGTTTAATTTTTTCAAGTAATACATCCCCTCCAATTTTTAGGGCTTCTGATACTATTCCATCTTCACCCGGGGTTCGATTATTTTTCATTTTCTACAGGGCTTCTTTGATTTCTGATTTTGTTATATTGGGCATTAAATCTGATCCTTGGTTTAATACCCCAGTTTTCGACTATTCGTAGTATTTCATCTCTCTTCGTTGTTTCTACTAGAGTTCTGTTTTTCAGTTTGTTAATTTCTATTTTCCTCTTTTGTACGCTCCTTTTCAAAACTTTCATGTTCTTATTTTTCTCTATTGCCTGTTTTGTTTTTTCTATATTGTAGTTTCTTATGTCTTTTCTTATTGCCTTTGTGATCGTCTTATTTATTTGATTTATCGCTTCTTTGCTTGCAGTGTTATCTCCTTTCATTTGTCGCCTTAGTTCTATAAGGGTTTTCGTGGGTTGACTCAGTTTTTCATCTTTTTTGCTTGTCGGACAATATTTAGTTTGAGCCTGTTGCATTGTGTTGACTATTTGTTTGTTCAATATATTGATGTCAGCTGTTGTTGTATCTTTCAATGAATTCCCAATATATATTTCGAACTCCTGAATGTTAGTTGGTTTTTTCCATTTCTTTGTTTGTTTCTTATTTATCATTTTGAGTATTTCTTTTTCGGTTAATATCGTTATTTTAGCTCTTACTAACCTATGATCACTGCTTGTACTGAACTGGTTTAGCACATTTACGTCTTTAAATAATTCTTTTTTGTTTGTTAAGAAATAGTCGATTTCGTTCCTTGTTTTTCCATCAGGACTTTCCCATGTCCATCTTCTGTGTTTTTTCTTTTTAAAGAAGCTGTTTATTTGATAGAGATTGTTTTCCAAAAGGAAAGTCAGTAGTTGCTTGCCTCTATCATTTCTGCCTTCGCTTCCAAAATTTTCCAATATTATTTCAGAGGGGTCTTCCTTAGTGCCTATTTTGGCGTTGAAGTCACCACCTATTATTAAGAAGTGGCCAGGATTTTCCTTGATTGCACAGGATATTTGGTCGTAGAATATTTGGACTTCTTCGTCAGGATGTCCTGTAGTAGGGGCGTACACTTGAATGAACTTTAGGATATATCTAACGTTTATTTTGATGTTTAAGTAGACCACTCTTGTTGAGATTTGGTTTATTGACACAATTCTGTTAGCAATTCTTTTGTAAATAAAGAAGCCGACGCCTCCGACTGTCGATTCCTCTTCTCCTTTGTAATAAAATAAATGGTCTGATGGGAGTGAGGTAAGACTCTTTCTCTCTTTTTTCTAACTTCACTGATACCTACAATATCCCAGTTCACTTTTCAGAGTACTTTCTTCATTTCTTCGAATCTTTCTTCGGTAGAGAGTGACCGAGCATTATATGTGGCGATGTTGAGGTTTATCTTTTTGACGTATATTGAATAGGGTTAGTTTACAGTGATCGGGTTTTTGGCATTTAAACAACGTGATTGCCTAGCATGTTGGTGGGTATTCATATTTATTCCCACGAGTAGCTGGGGAACGTTGGTCGATTTCTGTAGAGCCCCGCGTACAGGAACAAGCCTAATATTCAATGGTATTTCGCCCGGTGTCCCAAGAGCATCGTTAGCGGCCGCGTGACGTGCAACCATTCAGTTTTTAGCACGATAGCTTCCAACTTACGGATTTTTTGCATCTGGTTTTCTCCATATTTTTATTGGGTAGGATGGGGAGGGAAAGAAGGTGTGGATGGAAAGAATATATTAGAAAGAAATATTGTGACCCGTCTGCCTTCAGAAACCTAATCGCCAGTCGGGGTCGGAAGAAAACAAGGGTTAGCCACTTTCACTTTTACAATGCTCTAAAGCTTTTGATCTGCTCTATTACTTCTGAAAATTTATATGTGTTTAATTTTCCTACATAAATTCATCCAAAAAATTATCGCACAAATTATTATTTTTAGAAAATTCTCACAAATTTAAAATAAACTGCACAATATATTACAACGTTTTGAAATTCCCTGTACAATACTTTTTTGTGCTCAAGTCGTGGTTACACGAAGAACGTTGGACTTATCGCCGAATAGGTGTAAGATTCGGTGTTTCCCACACATTACTATCGCGACTGGTTGAATAATACAGGGTATCTACAGGTAAAAGAATGTAATAAATAGCAGTAGAACTGAAGAGAATAATTGAGAGATAATCTACGCTTGAAGGAAGCAAGTGTATAAAGATAAAACAAACTGTTTGTCCAATATCAAAGAGGAAGAAGAAAAGTATACTATACGTATACTTTGTAATTTATTCACATTTTTGCATTTGTTTTAATATGTGTATAAAACTATTCAAGGTATAGGTAAAAATAATATTTCACTAGAAAATATTTAAGTTTATACAAAAGTTAAGTGCATGTGGTATTTTAAAGTTGATTCTGTACTGAATATTAAAGTCCGGTACTGTTGAAACGAGCCAAAGAGGCTCTTTTTGCTTCCGGAAAGGTGAACGGGTCTCGCGGCCCTCCATGTTGACAGCGGTCTGACCGTTGTGGCCATTCCAGCAACGGAATTTCTTTAATAAGTAAACGAGTGGCCTCTTTGAGGTAAGTTCCTTGGTCAAGGAGATATTAAATATTCACGAAGGGTGTTTAACTTCCGGTTGACTGAAAGTTTTCGGACATCGTTTGGTAATGGACATTGGATAATTTTTAAATGATTTAATGTGATATCGATACGTAACTAAGATAAATTAACAATAATTATAAATATATTATTATATAGATCCTGTCAAAAACTATAACAAATTATAATTCTTCGTCTTCTGTGTCTACATTTGGTAAATTACGTAACTTTCTTGTATACTCTGTTAATGACACTTAATACTTTATGTCTTTGGCACACGTTCCCTTAATCTACACGCTGGCAGATATTTATTTCTCGCAAATATCTCTGATATATTATCTCACCTTTCATAGTATTTTTTTTTATTAGAAAAAAAAAGTGGCATCCACCAATAGGTTATTAGCGATGAAACAAAATATAAATACTAAAAGTGAATAACTTCAGATTATAGAAAATGTTTATAGATCTTAGATAGTATTAACCTATATTATCATCAGAACCCTTTTAACCTAGAGCTTCTGCTAGAGACTTCGGGATATTATAACGATGTCTTTCCTTATCATATTTACAATAATATACAAAAAGGTAGGAGCACGGAATATAAAACATTTTTTTAAAAATATGTACAAATATTTACTTTACTTACAAAATATGCAATCCAATATGTAATAAAATTTAATGATGTAATGGAACAAAATACGGCGTAAAAAGTACTATGTTCAAAAATTGGTTTTTATTTGGAAAAATAAACATAGTAAATGATAAAAAACATGGTCAGATAAAATTATTTACTATTTTTAATTTTTTTTAATATTGAGTTAATGCCTCGACAACTAAGATCATTGGCATGGTACAGTCAAGTACCTAGTGTAGTATGTGAGTGTGTGTGTGTGTGTGTGTGTGTGTGTGTGTGTAGAGTAATATTGTCTTGATACTTAGCAAAGTCGACGTCATTGTATTTGCTAAGAGACGCTTATTGTATCCGAACGTCTGCGGTCCCTTCGATGAGTACCGATCGCACAAGGATAGAAATTATTTTCATTTATTAATTTTTAATAAACGAAAATTTCTCCACCCAGATGAGATTCAAACTCACGACCTTTAGGTTTAAAGGTAGGCGCTCTTACCACTGAGCCATAGAGGGGGTTAAATTTACTATTTTAAAATGGTACAAAAAAGTATATAGTAATATTATCCAGTTTTTCGTTATACGGTGCGGCATCAGATAGATCCAGTACCAACAACATCCTAGCACCAACAACTTTTCTTCTGGCACTGGGTTTGGAAGAAAGAAGCTTGATCACATTATTGGTTTTGTCCAACTGTTTTGAAGCTATTAAATATGCGTTTGTAGAATTATTTTTATCATGGATTCTGTCGATGTTTCAACATCAATTCGACTCATCAGGAATGGTCTGATTGCAATATCCTGTCCTGTCAGATACTTCTTTTCTCATTATTCCGACATGAGGGTACACAGAAAAATTAAACTCCTTTTTCATATTGATGAGCTTGGGAAAGCTCGTATTTTAGTAACAAATAAAAAGAATCTTTGAAAAAAATATGTCTTAATGAGTTAGAGAGCTAATAAAATATGTCATAAAAGTGCTTTTGTGAAGGTAAGTTTGTTAAAAGTTACTCAGCATGGTATATAGCGTAGAGCTCAGCTGTATATGTGCTATATACTGGAAATAGAAGAAAATAAAATTGTTTTCTAAGCAAACAATTGATGCTTCCACTCTGTCTTTGGACATAGAGCTATCTCTATAGTTTTTATGGTGGTAGAAGTACTTTTCTAAGAGTGGTTCTAACTTGAGTCAAATTCAGGGAATTGTTTCTATTTGATTTATCGAAGTACGCCAGAGATATATCATATATTGATAATTCGATCAGTCAAGGCTCATGTTATTATTTATTATTCGAAAAGAAAACATTTGGAAAATTAGTGTTTATATTTTGAAATATAAATTTAATTTTTTTTTAGCTTAGAAATTTAAGGAACTAGCAACTTTAAGGATGAGTTGCGAGATGTAATCTTTCCATGGTTTCCTTTGAGTCAAAGAATAAACCTAAGAATTTGTGATAATCTCTAAACGCCAGCCTTCTCTTTTCACAGACCCCGGCCCTGTTCAGGGTTGGGGTTTGTGACAAGGAACTTAAAGAGAATACAACTCATTGATTTTTTTATTGAAAATTAAAAACCTGTAGAGTAGCACCAATTTTCAGAAGTATAGCAGAAGCGATAAAAAAAGAACTGGTCCATTGAATTAAAAAAACCAGCCGAAGCCTTCCAGTATTTTCGACAAGTGTCGATATCCTTCTAGACTAGTCAGACGGAATCACCTGAACTCTCGAATAGCTGTATTTGGATATAAATAACGGGATTTTCGTTGTGGGAGACCAGTCAGAGAAGATAAATCGCACTCGCGTTTGAATTGTAACGCACGTATTATAAATGTAGATAAATTATATTATAATTATTAAGTGTAAAATAAATTGGTAGTAATAAAGACTTTATTGACTAATAAATTTTTGAGTGTTTTAAGTATAGAACCTTTAATAAATAATAAAGACAATAAATTAGAATTAATAAAGACCTAACACTATCCTCAGCGTAAAAATGGAGTTATAAATGTGCTTGAAGATTGTGGATTATATCATTTATTGTTACTAGACGTATTGTTGCACTTAGTATGAATCCTTAAGGTATACTGTTAACTGTCTGGATAAATATTGAGGGTATTAAAAAAACTATTTAAAAAACTAGTAAGTTATATCGTCTATCTATTAACTTTTTAAAGAATTTAAACTGTTATTTTGCTAATAAATAGTTGGAATATATTTTAGAATTATTTGTTTGTACTATTAAACGGGGTCGTACATGTTTTATTAAAAGACTCCAAAGCGGTTATAAACGCCATTCTGCTTTTAAAATAAATGCATTATTTGCCGATCTTAAAATCGTGGTTGCTTAACCACTGAACCGGGCCTTAGGCGAGACATCCCAAGAGCGAGTGGGCTTTAGCAATGGAACTGAGGCTACCGGTTAACGTCCCGTAGCTTCCCTCTGCCGCTTCTGATGCTTTATCCCGACGCTTCTTTTGCCCGAGGCCTAATGTGGTATTATAAGCTGTAATTAGCCGAGAGGAGACTGACTACAAGATAATGTACTTTACGAGAAGAAATTTCTTACCGTGGAATAATAAAATCAAGAAGAAATTAAAATATTATGAATAACATGAACATTTTTATATATTCCATTAAATATGTACAATAATTCTTCATATCGAATTGAATATTTAATAAATGTAATACTGATTTTTCAAGATATATACTCTTAAATTTTTTTTGTGATGGGTTATGTTAAAATATAGAGAAACTTGCCAATGATCGCGTGTCATTTCAGATACAGCTAACCGGATAGGACTGGAACAAACAATTAAACATTAGTTAAAGGTATTTTGGAGCTTTTTTTCCTTATAAGAATACCAGAATGCTTGTCCCAGAGAAGGCATGGTGATCTTTTAAATATAGAAACAATTTAAAGAATATCTATTGGAAGCTTAACCAAGAAAAGGTAGTGCCACAGTCAAGAAATTTTTCAACAAGAGTCGGCCCTATGCCAGGTGTTTAAAATAATGATAAAATACATCATCATCCTTCTGGCTTTACATCCCTGCGTGGATCCTGGCCTCCTTAAAAATTTCTCTTCAGTCGTTCCTATTCATCGCCTTTCTCCGCCAAGCACGTATTTCCATATTTCTCATGTCTTCATTGATGTTATCTTGTTCTGGGTCTTCCTCTTCGTCTCTGACCAATTTGTCTATTAAGGAGCGTTTTTCTAGCTGGGTCATTTTGTTCCATCCACAATACATGCTCTGTCTAGCTCAGACGTCCTACCTTAATATGTTTTACTATATCGGGTTCCCGGTATATTCTATAAAGTTGTATCGTATTCTCCACATTCTATTTTTATTCACTGCTCCTATTACAGTACGGTATCAATAATGACATACTGAAGAAAAAAAATATTGTTGTCAAAAAAGTTAGATTTCATAACATAGATTGAATGATTGACAATTTTATCCATATAGGATTTTGACAGTAGCTAATGTAACAAAACTGTAAAAAACGTGTTAAATACATGTATATAAAAACTTGTACACAAAGATAAACATTTCAAAAAGGCCATAATAAAACAGTTTAAACTGTATTTTTGTCTTATGTTGCTTGAAACTATGGTTAAGTATCAAAAATCTGGACACTAATTTCTGATAAATGATAATTAATTTTTTTTTATTAACAAAATCGCATTAGCCAAATTGGCTATTAGCGAAACAATAGTAGCGAACAAAAATTTTTACTACACTAAAATGTTTAGATAGCGTTAAAAATGTTAAACCAAGTTAAGAAACTTTTTAGGTTTGACATATTGCACTGTGGATCTAAAAATCACGTAGTTTGTTGGGTATATTGTACAACATGCTCTTTGGCGTAAATGCTGGATATTTCTCTAATGAATGTTTAATTGTTAACTTTTCTTCGAAGTTGTCACATTTTGGTTCTTGTTTGTTGGAAATACATAGCTATTAGTTAATCGCGTATAACCCAGCCGGAGTGCCGTTAATATTACCTGGTCTCTTCGACTTGTTGGTAATGTGGGCCCAAGTTTTTGTCGATTTTTTACTATCACGTAGCTTGGTCAATGACACTTTTCATCAAGTTGCAGCTTCTTTTACAGCGTTGTCTGCCTCTTCATATTGTTAAATTTTAATATAAGACGGTATCCAGAAGAACAAATTTTTTTTCCATTTAGTTGAGTCGAATGAAGTTCTTGTTTTATTTCTGATATTCTGCAAATATTTTGCCTCAGTATCCATCGTATGGTCACAAAATACAATCATTTCAATGCTGCTATCTTTCAATTATGGACATACCGCGGTTTCATAAAATTTTTTATGAAATAAAAAAAGATGTATAAGATGCTTTTATTTTAAAGCATTGTGAAGTGCACCAGCACGTCATAAGTATCAGGCGGAGAAAAAAGCAGGAGAAGTCAGTGTAAAATATTTTATAAACACTGCTGTTCAAACAACAAACAAGCTGTGTACAACAAACAAAAATATTTATGTAGAAAGGCTTTCTTAGATATACTTAGTATTTCCAAACACCGAGCTTTGGGTATAATGAAAAAAATTCACAAATTGGAGACAATGCCGAACGATCAAAGGGGTGGTGGCAGAGTTTCTCATTTAAAAAATGCTCAGAAAAAAAATTCAGAAATTTATCAAATCACTTAAATGTAACAAATCACACTATTGTAGATCATACTCAAGAGTAAGAATCTACTTCGATCCAGAGCTTATTATTAAGAAACTGTGTCGTATGTACAATGAATCAGTCTCTAACGAATTGAAAGTAATAGATTGTTTTTTTGTAGTATATTAACTACAAAATATAATATTGGGTTTGATTCACTTGCTACAGATGACTGCTTCACCAGTCTTTATTTGACAGAAACTATTAAACGCCGCGAGAATGAACAAGAAAAGTCAACAAAATGACTGAGTTTCAGCTGTATAAATTAAAAGCCAAAAGTTTCTTTAATATACTAAAGCATGAAAGTTCTAATGTTTACACTTTTAGTTTTGACTGTCAAAAAATATTCCCTTACCAAAAATACCCGAGTAGGTAGCCTACTATTCGAGACAACTCTACGTATATAATTTTACAATATTACAAGGCACTTCAAAAGCAAAACTTACCAAATACAATGTATTCATATACACATGGACTGAGCATGATCTACCAAAGGGTTTCTGCGAAATTGCTTTAGCAATATATTACAGGCTAAAACATACAGTTTTTTCCTTTGAAATAGATACAGTCCATCTGATATATGACGGATGTGGGGAACAAAACAAAAAATCGACACTTGTATTTATGTGTCAAAACATGGCTTATTGATGATGCTCCTATTAATATTAATAAAATTCAACTTGTCTATCCAATTACAAGACACAGCTTTTTACCTGCTGATCGAGTTTTTGGCATTGTTGAAAAAGCAGTGCAAAGAAAAACGCTCCCCAAATGGCTATTCTTCCGTGGCCAAGAAGAAAAAATTCAAAGGGCTCCCCAGATGGCATTTCCAAATCAGCAAATCGTCAAGAATTATAATATTACGAGAGAAGAGTTTGCGAGGACATAGAATTTTTGTTCAAGAAGAGATGTTCTACAAATCTGACACTGGAACTGCATTATCAGTAACCAAGAAACGTAAAGAATTGACTAGTATAAATCTTGCAGTTTATCCTCAGGTGTAAAGGCTAAAGAAGCAAAACTTAAAGATGTAAACGAGCTACTAAACAAACATTTCGGTACAAACTGGAAGCAAATGCAGGAGCTAGAATTCTATACCAAAGCTTTAAATGAGAATGAGCGACATACGCAGGATTTTAATGATCCAATCTGTGAACATACAATCACATATATATATATATATATATATATATATATATATAATATATATATATATATATATATATATATATATATATTTAGGGATATAAAATTGAGCAGTCTGGATGCAAACATTGACATTTCCAACTTTTATTTCTTTTTCTCCAGTTTACGCCTTATCTCATATTTTAAAATTTATTAAAGGATTATTTTAATTGTTTTTAAAACAAAAAAAAATTTAAACTTAAAAAGCAAAGTTGTAAATAGTTTACTCAAAATGACAAAGTGAAAATATCCGGTTTTGAATCTAGACCCCTCATTTTATTCCTTCGCTTTCCAGATAAGTCGTTTTGTTGTAGGTCATCTATTATTGTTCATTTGATTCCCATTATTTTTCTAATACGTTCGTTGGTAATCTTTTCTTTTCTAGATCTTCCTGCGGCTCTTCCATTTCCGTCGCTTTCAGCGTTGCTAGTGTTCTTTCTTTCAGCAACCATACCTCATAGCTGTATACAGTGATACTTTTCACTATAGTCTTTAATTCCATCAGTGTCTAAATTATTTAGTTGCATTATGGCCGATCTCACCTATTTGTTTGGAAATATTTTAACGCTCGGGACAGAATAGTTGTACATATAACTTGTAAAAATTCTGGAATACAAATCGCGCTACTTCTTACTCTTACAAAAAAAATTTTATACACCACTGGAAGACCAAGAACGAAAGGAAGTGATCACCACTTCCTGGAATGTGGTGTCTACATTTTTGATACTTAACTATACTACATATTGTTTCAAAATTATCAACTGTGTTTGATTGGGTGTAGGGAGAGAAGAAACATTAGCCACGTACCTTATGTCTTTATGCAAATGTGTAATTTTAAAAGATTTATAAAATGTATAAAAACTGCAAAATCTTTTTTTTTTAAATCTAAAAAATATTTTGTATCCAAAATATGATCGTGTGAAATACGTCTATTGTCTAGTTATTTATTATTGACCCTAGTCTAGTTATTTTGATACCCCATAGTACAAATTATGACCAGACAATAAATTTTATGCTATAAAGTAAATTGTTATATATTTTTTAACCTAATGTTCGCTAAGCAATATGTTTAATACTCTAATTCAATTTGATTGCAGATATAATCTAATAACTTGTATATAGTAGGGTAGACATCCCACGACACAAGCCAAACTTTGACTTTTCATCCCACCCTTACTATCTACTTATAGATACACACATACACTTTCACATTATGATATAACTGGAAAGTCTGCTTCATTTACTTTCCCTTAAGAAGTAAACGCTGCGTGAAAGATATAAACCGAAGATGTTTACTCGTATGGATTTTCGAAAGTTAGTTTCTCTAAGTTGGCGATAGTTGTTCCTGTTTCTCTTCCATTCGGGATAAATCTGGATAAACGGGGATCAGAGGAATTAAGGTGGCAGAGACGTGGTTTCTTTTACTAATGGAGAAATTATAAGTTGTCACTTCGCGTGATTAGGGGGGTTTGGAACGAAAGGAGGTGAGAACATGTGGTTGGGGTGAATTCTACTTAAAAGATTAGGAAACGGTATTGACATATAATAAATTTTCAAAAATATTATAAAATTATTAACTATAACGTTAATTTGATAGTTTTTTTTCTTACGTAAATCTTTTATTACTTTCCACACTTTTCTATCAGGTAGGTTTGCTGATTATATATTTTAGAACTTAAAGCACAAATCACAACGACCTACATGTGTTTAAATGGTAAATACCAACCAACCGGTGCTTCATGGTTATTCAGACAAATTGTATACAGAAGTTAAAGAAATATGTGTGAAACATATTAAAAAGAGAGTCTTCAAAAAGTACCCCTACTTTTGTGTAGAAAATTATGCAAAATGCATTTATGCCTACATGAATTATATTTGAGATTTGCTAAAAATGTTGGTGTTACGAATTGTACGTTGGAAATAGGTATAGTTACGAACTACCGATATTAAGTGTCACCAATACGAATTAATGGCGTTATGAATAGTCCGTTGCCATTTGTGTAGTTACGAATTGTCGCGTCATGTAACCAACAGATTATAATAAAGGGATAATGAAGAAAAATTTCTTCAGAAGAATTTCTTTGCTGCACATTTTAGTTTAAATATTTAATATTCAATAGCGTTCTAGTATCCAAATTCCGCTCAAAAGTCTAATATCTCGCACCCATATATGTAGTTTTTTTTCTTTACTTGTTAATCCTTTATCCCTGATCGAAATTCTTATGGCTTTTTCTTCTTTGCGTGCCTCCGTTATCAGAGATTGGATATCATTATGGCGATTCTAATTTTGTTTACTGCTGTTTTGAATAATTCGTTAGTGATACACACTCTCTTAAATTTCTCATCCAGGGCATTTTTCTACGGCCTGAATTTCTGCGTCCTTGAATTTTTTCTTGCATTATATTTTGTAGGAATGTGTACTTTTGTCCTCTCATCAGGTGGCGTAAGTATTCAAGTTCTCTCTTTTTATACTCAGGACAACTTTTGGATCGTTATCTATTCTACGTATGACCTCTTTATTTGTAATTTTGTCCATCCATCTTATTTTTAGTATACGGCGGTAGCACCACATCTCAAAGCTTTTAAGATTTTTAATATTCCTTTGTTTAAGAGTCTATGCCTCAACACCGTAAAGCAAAGTACTGAATACATAGCATTTTAACATTCTAGTTCGTAGATGAATACTAATATTACGATTACAAAATTATTTTTTTATTTTTTTAAAAGTAGACCTGGCAATTTCAGTACGTCTTTTTATCTCGTAATTTTCATCACCTGTTTCATTGATGAGGGTTCCTATTATTTGTTTTCTCTTCCTTTTTTGAGTTGGGTACCGTTTATTGTGATACTAGTATTCAGTAGTTCTTATTAAAAGTCATATTTGGTTTTTCTGACGTTCATCCTTATGCCGTAGTTATTACATATCTCATTCACACTTTCAACTAGATGTTGTAGATCTTCCACTGTTCTTGCCATTATCACAGTATCGTCAGCATATCAAATTTTAGTAATAATTTCTCCATTGACTATTATCCCTTCGTTTGCATGTTAGAGAGCTTCTTGGCATATTTGTTCGCTGTAGATATTAAACAAGAGCGGTGACAATATACAACCCTGTCATACTCCTATACGTATTTCTATTTCGTCAGATGTTTGTTCCGATGTTTGGATATAAAATAGAAGACCAAATATCGGACGAAATACTTATGTAGTTGTTCGTAAAATTTTTTAACCTCTCGATCTACTTCGTATCTTGTGGGTAGATATACACAGATGATGTTGATATTAAATGGATTAGTGATTCTTTGCATCTCGATAATTTGAAGAAATCGATTATTACGTTTATTACTCATCTCTTATTTTTTTCTGTCCATACAATGATATTCTGTGCTGTAGATTGTTTGATTCTGTTGTTTGTAGATTGTGAATAGTGGAACGCTGAGTACTATTGTTGAAATATTTTATTTTCGGCCCATCTTGTGTCAGTGATTCCCAAAATGTTAAAATTTAACCATTGCGCCAACATCCATGGACCCAAAACATTTCACTGGCACACCAAGAAGTACATCCAAAAGTACGATATCAAATTGGGTAAAACGAAAGAAACGTAACCATTGTTACGAACTAGTGACTCTTGGACTCACGTACTTAAGATAACAAAAAGTCAACTCTACGTTAGCCATACCCTAATAGAAAGAGTGAAAAATGGATTCCAGGAAAAAGCTAGATCCAGGTTCAATCGGATAGGGTCCTTCTTTAAGAACAAGAACCGCTCTCTTGGTATAAAAGTAGGAATGCTGCGATACTATTTCTTTTCTGTCCTTTTTAATGGTGTTGAATCGTGGACCATGTACAAAAATACATGCAGACAATAAGAAGTATTTGAGATGTAGCTATATTGGAGAATACTTCAGATTCCGTGAACTGATCAAATAAAAAATGAGAAGGTTTTCTGAATAATAAAGAAGAATCGAGAAGCAAAAGCATCAAGTCTCAAAAGATACAAATCTTTCGAACACTTAATGCGAAATGAATTCAGATGTTCTCCTACAATCCATTCTGCAGTAAAAAATATTTAGAAAGCGAGACCCATAAATAGTAAGAAAGGGGAGAAATCAGGTCAAAACCTGATTCCACAAAATAAGCGAATCCAATCTGCTTTGATTACGCATCAAGAAGAAAAAGTATTAGACATTTGAAGACTATTACAAATAAATCTTCGCAGATGACATACAGAAGTCTACTAGAGGTAGATATTAATAATCTGCGATATATCTGTCATCGCATAGGGTACGGGAATAAAATTGGAATAAAAGAAAGTCCGAATTGCAGATTTTGTCAGACTAAAAACAAGACAGAGAAACACTTTTTGGGCACCTGCCCAGGATAAAATAGAATAATGCTTAATATATTCGAGCGTTATTATTTTAAGCCCTATAACTTTATAGAAATATCATTAAAGGCCATAGTCTACTTTGTTAAAAAAGCTGTAGGTAAACCCTGTGTTATGTTGATATCAATAGTCGCCAAAAAACAATACGTGTCGTACTCTGTCTTCCATTTCAAGGTGTCAATTGTCGTTTTGTATCAACTTATTTGTAGCTGTGGCCTCGCTTCCACTCAACACCTTCAGACGTGTTGTTTTAGAGAGAGACACACGTCGCTTGATAATTGGACGCATTGGTTATAAAGAGATACAACTAATCGGTGAAAGCGTTCAAAATTTAGGTTAGAGTTAGCGGTTTATTTATATGTAAACATCGTGTCGTATATTGTATAACCGTATCGTATAAATCTTATTTTTTTGGGATTTTTCACTTTAATGGAGTTAGGAAATTTGATTGTATTTGCAAATGTCTCAATAATGGCTTCAATTATTTCAAAATTATTGCCCTAGACATTATTTGTTGAGACACTAATTGCAAATTTTGCCCTAGTGTTTTGGTAGCTACCAGTAGCAAGAAATTGGAGGGTATCAAAAAACTTTATTGCAACTGGAACTGCCACAACATTATTATGGATGATCATATTTTGCATGATTCCATTTATTATATCTTTTGCTATATCTTTGGTTAAACAATACAATCCTTTAAACTGAAAATCTGTTAGATCATTGAAATGATCACTTTAATCTCTAAGTAAACGCCTATTAATGTTAAAGTTTCTTAATACTCTTATCCTCTCCCCATCCTCAAAAGCTAATACGTTCATATTGTTCACAGACAACATTATCACTCAGTATACCTTACCTACTAAATAAATTACTTTTAAAATAAATTAAATTGCAAAATACGTAGTAATACCAATACAAAAATGTCACTAAAATTATAAAGTCTAAAATTAAAAATTTTGCATTGCCATTGGATATATTTTTTTAATTAAAAACGTGTAGCCAATAACAATACACTTTTACAGAGAGAATCTTGAATCTGTATATCTACCTTAACTATTGCCAATATTAGAAACACAAATAACAATGAATGTTTTTGGAGTGAACAGTTTGGAAGATCTCGAAAATATCCGAAACAAAAGCGACACTGACACGGAGTACCAAAATAATAAGATGTAGTAATGAAAGTCGCAATGAAATATCCGTTTCTACATGTTGCAAGCAACATGACACAGGGTTCCACAGCTGGACTAAAAAGATAACTTAAATTTAGGGATGAGCTAAAACAGCCCTCTTAAGTCGAGGGAAAGGTTATTAAACACTCACTATATTTAACATAACCTAACCTCAGCCGTTACATTTCCTTTTGATTTACTCCAGCAGATTTACTGCTGCATACAAAGTAGGTACCTTCTATATAAAAAAAATATTCTCTTATTTTATTTTATAAATTTCTGAGATTCTTTATAATCTTTGGTGAGTTTATACCTACTTGGAACTGAGTGTTTTGTTAACTTTTATTGACATTATAAAACACTATTGGCAATTTGAATTAGCAAATGAAGGATTTGTCTCTTGTTTTTTTAATTGTGATATTTTTTCAATGGTGTTAAAACAGTTTCTTCAACGCCGTCGTTGTCATTGTGGTATTCTGGTCAATCTGAACTTACGCCGCCGGCGCGGTCGACTGAAATGAAATATGACCAGACCCGCGCCGTCGACACAAGATTGGAATTACCCACGTATACAATAGATAAGGTAACTATGTGTCCCGTAAACTGCGTTAATGATCATGTGTATCATTAAGCTCTTAACGGTTTTCATTTAGTTTAAATTTAATTTAGAATTCAAAGAAAGACGAAGGGATCAAAAATGATCTTATTTTGAATCAAGGAAACGCAAAGACCAGATAAAATGGGCAGATCCTGTGGTGAGATCAGAGAAAGACAGAGTGCTAAAGGCAGTGTTTTTAAGAGACCGTAGAAGATCAGTAGATCATCTTAGAAAAAGATGGAAGGATGATATTAAAAATGATTTGTATAAGATTGGTGTACAAGAATAGGAAAGAAAGCGCAAGATCGCAGAAGATGGAAGGCTATAGTGGATTCGGCAATGACTTACCCCGAGTTTTAAATAAAGCCAAGAAGAAGTAAAAAGATTGAATATGATATTTTACTATCAGGGGGTTGAATTTCTTTAGAGTTACGTACTCTTAGCAAATAATGAATAAGTGGTTAAAAATATGTCTTATCTATTCTTGAGTTTGGCTCAAATTTTAGTCTTTTGGATGATAACACTGTACCTAACCGAGAAGATATTGTTATACTTCTTTAAAAGAACTCTGTTCAAACAACAAGTTATCACAATAATTTTTGAGCATTTTTTTTTTCTCAGATCTCTTTTTTCCAACTGGATCATAAACTACATTTTTCTGGCATACATCACTGTGGGTCTGATTTCTGTCTCATAGACGACTCGTAGTATGTGCCTTCAGTAGGTTGTCGTTTCATCGGTTTCGTGGTCTTCGTACTAATCGTGTTCCTATTCGAGAACCGTCTCTTGTCGCCTTTAATACTCTATTTGTTGTCGTTCGGCTAATATGATCGTTTTATTCTAGTGTTCTATTTCTCAACCAGTTCTTGATTTTCTCCATCTTGCATCTACGTCCTATATATGTACTTCTAGCTCTGTAGATAAAGACATGCAATATGAAAATCTTGTTGATAAGAATGAAGTCAATTCGTTCTTAGTGGTTCTATTTGGTAACACCCTAGTCCATTTTCTATTTGATTTTTTTTTAATAAATGTGTTTGCAATAGGCAATGGTAGTGTGCAAACTGAACCAGTCTTTCTTCTCTTTCATTTCTCTCACTGACTCCATACTTTCCAATGACTTTTTTCTTGTCATTTCTTATTTTTACTTTGCCATTAAAGTTACCTTTTAAATACTTAAAGTGACTTTTATTTTAACTTAATGTTTTAGTTATGTTACTGTAGAGTTCCTCTCTTTCTTCTTTAGTGTGAGTAATCATTGGGGCGTATATTTGTATATTTTGTATATTGTACCTTTTTGATAGTTGTTAGGTTAAGGTAGCTACTCTATCTGAAAAAAATAATTATTGCTACGACTCTTTACTTCCATTTATAGGGAATATTGTATTTTCTTCACTGTGATTTTGCTCAGTAAATCTTTTTGTTTACTTATGCGCCGAAGTACCTCATTGTTGGTAACTTTTTGTACTCATACAATTCTCAGCACTTGTCTGTATATGTACATGTCAAAGGCATTTTTTTCTTTTTTACTTTCAAAGTCCATTGTTCAGCTTTCACAGCATACAGTAAAACAGAGAAAACGTAAGATCTGATCATTCCAATTCTAAGCTCTAGATCAAAGTTTAATCTTGTAAAAAATGTTTTTAATTATATTATTATAATGTATATGTTCATAAGTATTTTCATTGTTTGTTTGGCTCTGATAAAATTTCTTTTTTGGTTTACACTGGCTGCTGATATTTGCTCCCAAATATTTTATAGAAGTTAGCTGTTCTACTATTTATCCCTTGGCATACAAATGTACGTTTGTTGGTATCTTAGAAAATACTAAAATTCTAGTCTTAAACGTTTAGTTGTAAACCAAACATTTTGCCATGACGAACTACGGCATTAATTATACTTTTTAGTTATTGTGCGTTGCTTACTATTAAACAATATTATCAGCGTACATGATGTTATCCATTCTAGTTCCGTTAATCTTGATTCCACCTTTAACCTCGTCTAATGCTTTTCTGAATATAGATTCTGAATACAAATAATAGCGGTAATTAGACTCAACCTTGTCGCACTCCTAGTCGAATTCGTACGGTCCGTCCCAAACCCTTTTTTCAGTGCGTAACTAAATGTGACGTCATATAGGATTTTAAGAATGTCGAAAATTATTGCTTGACATTTTAGTTAAATCTGACAGTTGCAGGAACGTAATCGACTAAGAGCCGGTTTTACAATGCTAGTATATACTGAGAATAAAGTTATACTTGGAATAACTTCATTAATGGTGTTCTACAAACAAAAAATAAACTAGGAATAAGATAATCGGAGTATATCTGTAGAATAACTTTATCCCTCCAAAGTTTAGCAGATATACCGAGTATAAATTTATACTGCATTTCTATTGGTCGGTCAGGGGTTGTCAAATCTGTAATATTTTAACCTCACTTTGTTTGTTTTTATATATAAAATAAAATTTTTGATATTGCACAAACATTTTAGATTGTAAATCCAAAGGAAATTTTATTAGGCGATCCAAAGGAAAAAGAAAGCATTTATTATTTCAATTCTAAAATTTTAGGATATTTATCTAATGTAATAACGTCTACACATATGACTAGTATACCTAGTATAGGTATAATCGTACCAAGGCAATATTTTTTTTAATGTTTTGATAACAGAGACTGTAATTCTAGAATCTGTATTATATAAACATTTCTTTAACTAAAATTATTTATTTTGTAATCCAATATTTATACTTTTTTAAAATGTGGAGTATACCAATATAGATATATTTACATAATTTTGGTTATTATATTATAACACTAATCTCAATTGATGATAACAAAAAATTTAAGAAGGAAATTTTACATCTTTTTTTATCCATTTTATATTAATTTTGAAAAGTATAATAATATACACGTAGATAAAATACCAGATAAAGCGAATCAATTATTCAATTCCTTTCAATTGTAAACAAATTTTACAGTTATGACAAATGCCAAATGTCGCTGTCAATAACAATTTGAACTAATTTTGAAGACATCAGATCTACTATTTCGTTTTACCTTAGTGTTCTGTGGTTATACCCAGAATAACTATTCCGCTGTCGATTTCACAATGTAGAACGCTCGAAAGGTTATACTTGGAATAAACTCAAGTATAAGTTATACTCAGAATAACTATTCTTCAATTTATACCTGGAATGTAGAACCGGCCCTTAATGTGAAAAGGTTATTTTTTTAAATAGGTATGTAGTCTTTGTTCTTTCTCGGTATATCTCGGCATATTTAAAATATTTTTATGACAATAAATACAAAATTAAATTTTTACTGTAAAATGTCTGAAAATACTAACCTGGAATGACAATTATCATTTTATCAGTTGGCATTGTGAAAGTATTGTCATGATCAAGATAATCTGCGTCAAATTATATTTATGCGCATCATTGATTGGATATCTATTTAGCGTATTCTAAACTCCAACCAATTATACATCCGTAAGTAGAATTCGCTTTAATATGCAAATACTCGTGAACGATACATAATTTTCTATGTTCTATGTATAATAATCACAGACTCACGTCTTTTTCTGTCACTTCCAGCTTTATGCGTTAGAGAGAATTCGATCAACTATGACGCACTGAAAAAAGGGTTTGGGACGAACCGTATATCTTTGGACGTTGTGTGCTTTATTGGTGTTAATATAGTTCTGAGATAATTCGCCAGTCTTGTTTGTTAATTTCAGTTGTTTTTAGAATTTAGATCATTTGATGGTTAACGAACGAAGAAATCGAAAAAATGTATAACAATATGGATGAAATAATGCGACTGACAAAAAGAGGTGATATAACGATGATTATGGGTGACTTTAACGCTAAAGTTGGACATGGTGATGAAGGATATCACATAGGAGCGTACGATCTAGGTATCAGAAATATTAGAGGACATAGACTTGTACAATTCTGCTTAGAAACAATCTGTTAATAGCCAATACCTTTTTCAAACAACATCTTAGAAGGCTATACACATGGAAATCATCTGCAGACAGAAAAGACAAAATTGTTAGAAATCAAATTGAATTTTGTTCAATAACACATTTTTTAAGAAGTACATATAATCTACGAAAACCTACCCTGGAGCTGATATACATAGCGATCACAATCCAGTTATAATGTATTTTGGATTAAAAAGATTTCTTAAAGTCAAAAAGAAAACAGTGACAAGAAAAATAGACATGTCGCAACTGAAAAACCTTGAACAGAAAAAAGAAATAAGTATCAAGCTTGAGGAAGAAATAAAAACGATCGAAAAATTGGTACAGATAGACATTGAAGTGACATGGACTGCTCTAAAAAAATAACAAAAATACAAGAAGAAGACATCAGGTACATAAAACACAATAAAAAACAAGAATAGATAACGCAAGAGATCATGGACCTTATTGACGTAAGACGAAAACATAAAACAAGCCCAATAGAATACAAGCGAATCAATAAAATTATTAGAAAAAAGTGCAGGCGAAAGAAAACTGGATGTCAACAAAATATCTAGAAATCGAACAACTTCAAGAAAAATACGACACCTTTAATGTTCACAAAAAAGTAAAAGAAATGACAGGTAGACACAAAAAGAGACAAGCAACAATAATAAAAAATGAAAATAACGAAATAATTATGGGTACAGAAGACAAACTAAAGAGATGGAAAGTATACATACAAACTCTTTTTGATGACGATAGACCTTGTTCTCCACCATCCACATATAATCGAATAAATGATAAAGACCCAGAAATAACCAAAGAAGAAGTGATTCGCTTAGTAAAATCTCAGAAAGATGGAAAAGCCGCCGGTCCAGACAATATCAATGTAGAAATACTAAAACTAATTGCAGATAACCCAAGTAAAAGCCTAGACTTAATAACAACACTATTCAATAAGATATATGACACAGGTAAAATACCAACAGACTGGCTAAAATCAACATTCGTAGCATTACCAAAAAGATCGAATTCCTCACAATGCGATGATTATCGAATATTAAGCTTGATGTCTCACGTCCTTAAAACTTTTCTCAGAATTATACATACACGAATTATTTACAAGAAGTGCGAGTTTCAGATGAGTGACAGTCAATTCGGATTTCGAAACGGATTGGCAACACAAGAGGCTCTGTTTGCTTTAAATGTGTAAACGCAACGATGCAAAGACATGAATGTAGATGTATATGCATGTTTTATTGACTATCGAAAAGCATTTGACTGTTAACAATGTTGACGAACAATACTTGCGAATTATCCCAGAACTATACTGGCACCAAACGGCAACAATTGAAATAGAACACACAACATCCGAAGGTATACAAATCCGACGAGGAGTGAGACAGTGTTGCGTCTTATCACCCCTTCTGTTTAATTTATATTCGGAGTCTATATTAAGAGAAGCATTAAATTAGGTCCAAGGCATAGTTAAGATTAACGGAATCAGCATAAACAACATCAGATATGCTGATGATACTGTCTTAATAGCAAGCAACGCACAAAAACTACAAAATGTAATAAATGCGGTAGTTCACCACAGCGAAATGTTCGGCTTACATCTAAACGTTTAGAAAACGAAACCTTTAGTATTTTCAAAGACACCAATAAACATACATATGTATGCCAAGGGTCAAATGATACAACAGGTAAATTTCATCAAATATTTGTGAGCAAATATCAATAGCCAGTGTAATCCAAAAAAAGAAATACTATCAAGAATCTAACAAGCCAGGAAAACATTCATGAGCATGAAAACTATTTTTACAAAATCAGACTTTAGTCTGCAGCTTAGAATCCAAATGATTAGATGTTACGTTTTTTCTGTCCGACTGTATGGCTGTAAAAGTTGTACAATGGACTCTGAAATAGAAAAAAGAATAGATGCCTTTGAGATGTATATATACAGACGAAAATTGAGAATTCCATTGGCACAAAGAGTTACTAATGTTGAGGTACTTCGTCGAATGTGTAAACAAAAAAAATTACTAAGAATAATCAAAGAGAGGAAAAGGCAATACTTGGTCATGTGTTGAGAGGTGAAAAATAGAAATTACTTCAAGTTATTCTGGAAGGAAAATTACAAGACAAAAGATCAGTAGGAGGACGCCAGAACTCGTGGCTGAAAGACCTAAGGAGATGGTTCGACCGCTCATCCGTAGAAATCTTTCACGCAGCAGTTCCAAAACCACAATTTCCATTTGGATCGCCAACCTTCAAAAGGAGACGGCGCCATGAGAAGAAGAATATGGTTACCGCAGTCAAATAATTTTCGATTTAAAATATGTATATACATCTACATTTATGTATCTGCATCGCTTCTTGTGTTTTCAATCCATTTAAAATAACGAATTGAGTGTCACTCATCTAAAACTTACACTTCTTGTAAATTGATGTATGAATAAGTCTGAGAAAAGTTTTAAGGACATGAGATATAATGCTTAATCTTCGATAATCATCACTATCATAAGGTGAGACATTGAATTTTTGTGGTAACGTTACGAATGTTAGTTTTAACTAGTCTGGTGGTATTTTACCGGTGTCATATATTTTATTAAATAGTACTGTTATAAAGTAGAGGCTTTTACTTTCGTTTTTTGCAATTAATTTAATTATTTAGATACTAATATTGTCTGAAACGGTAGCTTTTCCGTTCTTTGGAGCTTTTACTGCATAAATAACTTCTTTTGTTATTTTTGGACCTTTTTATTTTATTCGATTATCCATGCATTGTGGAGAACAAGATCTATCATCTTCAAAAAGTGTCTGAATGTGTTATCTCCAGTTTGTCATCTGTACCTATAATTATCTCGGTATTGTTATTTCTTAATATTTTTTTTGTCTTATTTTGTGTCTACCTGTCATTTCTTTAACTTTTTGATGGATATTAAAAGTGTCGGATCATTCCTTAAGTTGTTCAATTTCTAAGCATTTGGTTGACATCCAGTTTTCTTTACCTTCTTTTCACTTTTTTCTAATAATTTTAATAACTCGTTTGTATTCTATTGGATTTGTTTCTGTTTTCGTCTTACGTCTATAAGGACCATGATCTCTTGCGTTATCCATTCTCGTTTGATGTTGTTTTTCGTGAACCTGATTTTGGCTTCCTGTATCTTTGTTATTTTCGTGTTTAGAGCTGTTTTGTTAGCTCGTTCAGTTATAAGATGTCTATTTTTCTCGAAACTGTTTCCTTTTTAACTTTAAGAAACCTTTTTAGACTAAAATTCATTATAACAGGATTGTGATTGCTATGAATATCAACTCCAGATGTTTTATTAGATTTTATCTAGTTCTTAAACTTGTTATTGAGCAAAATGAAGTCAATTTGATTTCTAAAAATTTTATCTTTTCTGTTTGCAGCTTATTTTTAATTGTTTAGCCTTCTAGGATGTTGTTTAAAAAAGGTTTTGGTTACTAACGGGTTGTTCTTTACGCAGAATTGTACCAGTATATTTTCCTACACAGACGACTACTGAAAATAAGCTGGGTCGACAGAGTTAGAAATGAGGAGGTCCTTAGACGGCTGAACCAAACAACACAACTGGTCAATTTAATAAAGAAACGCAAGCTGGAATACTTCGGTCATATTATGAGACACCCTGAAAAATATGATCTTTTACATCTGATCATTCAGGGAAAGATCCAAGGTAATCGTGGTCCTAATAGAAGAAGAACATCATGGCTGAAAAATCTAAGGCAATGGTATGGAAAATCAACTACATTGTTATTTAGAGCTGCTGTCAATAAAGTCACGATAGCGAATATGGTAGCCAACATGATATCCAACGATCGATAACGGTCATGGAACTAGAAGAAGAAGAAGATATTTTCCTTATTGTTTAGATAGGCAATTACCGAAGAGTTTAATGGTGTGCTCTTACCAGTAGAAAAACAACCCCTCCGTTACCTATATCAACATTAATCCTCACACAATTACATGAAATCAAATTTTAATAAAAAATTACACACTCTCGAGTTGTTTAAGAACATACACATTATGTTGTCGGTTTGACTTTTATTTTAGAAGTGTATACAAGTCATACAGTATTTTTCTAGTTTCCCCAATATAGACCACAATTTAAAAAATACTTATTTAATATTGCTGTTATACTTCTTGCAATATAGTTTTTGACATAACGGAGAAATTTTTTTTATAAACACAATAAAACATTAACAGAGTTAATGCAATTTACTATTTTTGTCGGGAATGAGCCACAATTTTACTTTAAAATTAAGTTTATTTGACGTTTCGATTTTCACTTCGGAAGTGAATATTCGAAGTAAAGCAAATACAAAAATATTTAAAAACCCGAATTTTAAAACAATAAACCTATGTTGCATTTATTTTTGTGATACACACTTATACATTTTGTGTAATACATATTTTGTAGCTTAAATATTATGTTATTTAAAATATACTAGATCCAGTCCATTTTCGTCAATCAAAGAGCAGCTTGTTCATGTCGAGATCGTGATATTGCGATCCCCTAGAGTGTATTTTAATGCAAATGAACGGTCAGTGGAGAAATAGAAATGTTATAGACCGAGCAATAAATAAAATATTGTAAATTATAACTCAGAAATGATTACTGCATACAAAAACCAGTTTAATCTATAGTTGAAATGTGTCTTCTGGCAAAGTGAGTTCTTGTTACAATATAGAAAAAGCTTGAAATATTGTTGTTGAAAGTATATTAGGTATTATTTGCAGCAAAAATCAAAGTTGATCTAAAGTCAAATGGTAGAGTAATAAGCAATATTAAAACAGAAAAAGTTAAAGAACCTAAAACCAATGTTTGTATAAGTAAAAGAATAATTTACAAAGCATAGTTACCCTTCGGTGTTAAAACGCTAATCCTCACAGCAATTTTAGTATACAGTTATTTGTTTAAGTATTAAGATATATTATCCTATGATATTATTATCTAAAGTTTGCTGAGTTTAAAAAATCACGTAGCATACAAGAACTAACGACAAGACAAAAACTGCTTCATAACATAAATATTACCGATGTTGAAGATGGAGCCAGCTCTCTACAATACAATTTAATGGCGGCAGTTCACGATGTAATTATCGTTTAACAAGATTTTTCAAATGCTTAGTAAAAATATTTAACGTTTTGTTGAATATATATATATATATATATATATATATATATATATATATATATATATATATATATCTGCAAAAATAATAGACGACAGGCGGACAAAAAAATTGCTTGAGTGGAAACCACAGACAGACAAGCTTAGTTGCGGTAGACTGCTGATACAATAAACCGACGACCTTAAAAAAATTGCAACCAATTCGATAGCAGAGGCGCAGAACAAAAAGATATGAAAATATCTAAAGGAGGAAATATGTTCAACAATTGACAAATCAGGATTGACTAATGATAATGATGAAAAGGACAAAGAAGATATTATTGCTGCACTCACCATATTTGTATATTTTTCCCATATCCATTCAATACCGCTATTTGATTAGTAGTTATCTCAATAATCATACAACTTCTTTTTATTTATTAGACCATAATCAGCGAGTTTTTATGTTACAAATTAAAATTTATTTAAAATTAAAAAATATTATCTTCAGTTTTCTTCTGAAAATTTTCTCGTTGCCTGGCCTATGTCCAGCAAGGGGTCAAGTTCTAAAGAACAGATGGTGGCAGATAGGTCTTTCGTCCACACCTAAAATCAACCGTTTTGATTATGGGATTCATTTCCGTGTCTAAGGTCTCCATTCAGTAGATTAATTCTTGTGTGTTCAGTAGTAGCGTCACACTATTCGCAGATGTTTGAGTAGATGATAATAGATTTTGATTAGCTTCAAAGGGATCTAAACTAGTAGTGGTTAATAATTTGTTGATTTTTAATATTAAGAACATTTAAAAAATATTGATGTCGCTAATAATTTTAGGAGTTGGTGGAACTGTTTGAACAAAACAAAATAAATTTCGTTAGAATAAATATTCATAAGTAGACTTAGGCAAATATGCAAATTGCATATTTTAAAAATGCAAAATATCAAATTTTGCATATTTTTATAAAAGTGAGCAGAAAGTGCATATAATTTGAAAATTTGGTGTTATACTATATATTTTTATATTCAAACTTCCAGATAGCATGAATATGCCAATATTTAATTTTGGTTTATAATCACTTGGTATTCAAATTCTTGGTATAGTAACAAATAAAAGACAGCGGTTTATAGCTTTGTGACGTTTTGTCCTGGAATTAAAGGTTTGTGTAAACCAGTTTATGTCTCTAGGTAAACATTTTTATTTTGACGGTCAGTTTCACTTGGTTTTACTTTGTTATAAAATTGGAGGCGTAAACAACGTGTACTTGTGCATAATTATTGTGCTTTGAAAATGCCGAAAATAAGCAATGTTTCAACTTGGATAAAACCTTACAAAGAGCTATCTATAGATATGGATAAACTTTATTGCTTATATTGTGGCAAAACCGTAAGTACATATGTTTTATTTTTTATTTTATTTTAAAAATTTACATAGTGATATAAACAAGGATTTTAAAATTTCTAGACTATGTTTAAGAAAAGTACCGACACGAGGCTAGTTCCCAATAAATCGATGTATTTTTTCTTTTTTTGCTCATTTTTTAACTGTTTGCGATAAAAAATAGGATACCTATTTAAAATTCAGATCATTCAATATGTTTAGGATTAAACTTGAGAGGTCGCTGGTTAAATTATATTGGATAAATAATTATAAAGAAAAGATGCAATATTTGTTTGGACATAAAATTAGCGAAAATAGCAACTATAAATTGTGAATAAATTATGAAATCAACTGGCTTACTCATTATCGTTGTTTATACAAAGAACATATACTTACCATGTATTTGTACCAGGCTGAAGAGTTGGTCGCGATACCTACGCTAGCGTGGCCGAGGCTACAGCACAAGACCGGTCAATGATGCATTTCTTTGACTGTCTTACGAAGAAGTGAAGTGCGTTGAGATGGTCCGAGCTAACGAACCCCTTTAAGTGGTGGTCCGAGAGGGTGTACCAATAAATTATTCTATTGTTGGACGATTTTGAATGGCTATAGTTTAAAGTTAATTGCTACACTAAAACGACACTTTACACTTGTGTATATATATTTTGACCCATACAAAAGAGAAGCCAAATTCTCCGTACTTCAAACATTAAAAATGAGATAGCCAGTTTAAGTTCTACGAAATAACAGGAAATAATATATTTTAAAAAGGTCTTTAGAATACAGCAAATTAGGTCACATTACAGTACCGTAACAAAAAAAAAATATTAAATGTAAAAATACATACTTTCCCAAACACAATAGGCTACTGAAAGGTCGCTAACATTTTTCTCTAACAATAGCACAGTTCGCTTTAATTTTGCTAAAAACAAAAACATATCATATATTGGACTTAATTAGTTAAGTGCTTTTAATTTATGCTCACAGTATTTTTTCTTTAAATGTAAACAAAAAGGACCAAGCCTCTTGTAAATGGGGGTTCCTTCTTCTTGCACAGTCATTTCTTGAAATTTTCAAACATTTAGTTAAAAAAGTAAAAACCACATCCGGTGAAAAATATTAACCTTCAGTGACCAAGTGCTTTTAGTCAAGTTCCAAAAAACAAACCGAACAAGAAACTTTTATAGAAGACTTGTGTCGTTCATTAGTATCTTCTAAAATACCGCTTTTAAAATTATCTAATGAAAACTTTAGTTCTTAAAAAAAGTATTGCAAAAAAACATTTCCAGTGAACGAACTATAAAAAAAAATAATGTCAATTTGTTATACTCCTCAGTTATCCACAACATAAAGCCGAAATAGGTAATAATTGCTTTTACATAAGTGTGGACGAGACCACTGACTCGTCAAGAAGATACATTGTGCACTTATTAATTGCCTACTTAGCGATGAAACCTTTCCAAAATCGTATTTAATTTCCCGTAAGCAAGTGGAAAAAACCAACGCTCTAACAATATCACAGTTTCTACAAGAAGAATTAGCAAACTTTTTCCTTCCTGCTGCTGTGCCTAATGATATATTATTGCTTATTTTATCTGATGCGGCACAATATATGGTGAAAGCAGAACAAAATTTAAAAATATTTTATCCAAACTTAATTCATGTCATTTGTTTAGCGCATGGAATAAACAGAGTTGCGGAGGAACTAAGAAACAAGTTTCCACTAGTTAACAGTTAATAGCGAGCGCCAGAAAGGTATTCCTGAAACTATCTGTAAGAATACAATGTTACAGAGATATGCTTCCTGCTGTTCCAATGCCACCGCAACCCATTTTAACACGTTGTGGAACACGCAGCTAATTTCTATGCTAATAATTTTGTTGATATTAAAAAAAATAATTAACCTTTTAACGGATGATAGTTGCCAATATTTATTGGAAGCTAAGCAAGCCTTTCAAAATAACATCCTCCAACATCAACTGTCATTCATAAAATCAAAGTATAGTTTTGTCCAGAAAACTATAACTAAATTAGAATCCTCCAAATTATCATTGTTAGAGAGTACAGTTTTAATAAAAAAATTTAAGGCTGTTTTAGCAGTTAAAGCACACTGCAATTTGAAATGGGAGTATCACCTACTTTTCTATGCTGCTTACAACAGACCATCTTTACTCAGTTGCACCGGCCGACGGGTGGTTAAATGACAATAAATGCATTATTCTCCATTAAAATTAGTTTTAACATGAACTAACTGACGGTGAGCGTCATCTTCAAAAGTCACAACATATCCTTTGATACAAAAATGAGACATTTGAGATGCTATGTTTTCTCTGTGTTGTTGTACGGGGCGGAGGCATGGACGCTTACAGACACCACTATTAAAAAACTTGTGCATTTGAGATGTGGCTTTATAGAAGAATGCTGAGAATATCACGGACAGCAAGGATCACGTCCAAGGAAGTTCTAGGAAAAATGAAGAAGAAACCAGAGATTGTGTTTACGATCAAACGCATAAAATTGCAATATCTGGGACACGTTATGAGAAATCAGCACCATTACTCCCTGCTACAGTCTATATTGCAAGGTAAAGTCAAAGGTAAGCGAGGACCTGGTAGAAGAAGAGTATCATGGCTGCGGAATTTAAGAACATGGTTTAAGAAAACCTCAACGGAGCTGTTTCGAGCCGCAGCGAGCAAGGTTATGATTGCCAATATAATTTCCAACATCCGAAACGGATAGGAACCAGAAGAAGAAGAACTGACGGTACGTTCATAGGACTTGACGTCACGAAGGCGGTAACGATGAAACTAAGCGCCAACCATAAGAAACACGTTTCACTATTAGATTTTAGTATTTTTTAGCAATTTTTATTAAAGTTGGAACACGCTTTTCTCGATTATTACTGGACACAGAAAGGTGAAAAAAAAAAATCAACGATTACAGAAACAAAAACTCTTTCAAGTGATGGGCGTAAAAAGTTTGGTTATAATAGAACGTTAAACAGTATAATCCATTACATGTCCGAATTACTCCAGCTTCCTCTGTTTGATGCTTTTTATGATCTCAGTAGTCTTGCTGAGACGTTCTAGTATTGTTGAGTGTCGAATCTTCTTCACCCAGGAAACTTTTAAAATTCTTCTATAGCATCACATTTCGAAAGCCTCAAGGCGATTTAGATCGATTTTATTCACAGTCCAGGACTCGACAGCATAAAGTAAGACCGAAAACACGTAGCAGCGAAGTAGGCGGATCCTTAATGCCAATTTTAGGTCTTTGTTACATAACACCTTGGACATCCTTCTAAAAGCAGCTCTAGCCTGCTCTATCCTGGATCTAATTTCGCCGTTACAATTCTGTAACGACTTTCTGCGTTACAATTTAATTGCTGTCCAAAGTAAACGTAAGGTTTCCAAACGTAAATTAAGAATAAATTCATACTTCAAACTACAACACATTGATGGTTGCTGCTGTTATTATTATTATAATTTTAACATATTCAATTTTTAAATATTGCTGGATACTGACATATTTAGACAAATACTGACATATTTAGACAAAGACTTTGTTCCGACTTCCGTCCTAACATGTCATTATTGTCATTTCAATCAGGTGCTATCAACAAGTCCTCGTAGAGACTTTGTATTAGGACTAGCAATCTCTACAGTTTTACGTCGCCATGTTATCTTGTTCTGTTGTTACTTAAAAATCCTAGTATATAAAATCAAATACTGGAACTCAAATTTATTTTGACAACATCTAAGGGATTTTTAACCCAGTATATAGTGGCTCAAAACATGTACATCCAGTAAGTGTTGACCACATTTTTGTATTAACCTTGGTCAAAATTTTAAATTTCATGTTTTCTTTAATTAAAGTGGTTATGCTTTTAGAATAGCACTGATGATGGAATATTATTTCCGAAAACGTTCTGTGATGTAGCCCGATGTTTTAATATATACCTTTTATAAAGGAATTTTTTAAATAATTTTTTATGATGCATGATATACAACCAGCTACAGGAATTTAGTTTCCTTATAAATTGTAATCGAATTAATGTAAAGAATAATACTGCCAATAACTTAGCCTCTGAGACTAATACTATCACAAATTTTTCTGAGAAATTAATGAGACAGCAATTTATTGCTTTATAATTTTAGGCTATCCAAATAATTGTCTTGTAAATGTAAATGGAAATTCTATAATGTTTTTTTCTGCGTCAACTGTATATTTAATCAAAGAGAGTAAAAACACTATTTGTTTTAAGGTATGTTCATTCGCGTCGAACCACCGAACCATACTTCTCGAAAACTCTAAACTTACGTACATATATAAGGCTTCTTTTAATTACTTATTCCTCCAAACGGAAGAGAGAAAACAAATGCCAGTTGAGAATAATTCAAATTCAAGAAGGAAGTGTATATAGAAAGACAATTAATATGACTATGAAAACACCGCTGCTACTGCTACTGCTCTATTGCAACTCTTTGTGCTATGTTTGGTCCTATTTTATTCTCTTTTGTAAGGAGTATAGGAAATGAAACGGACTAATCATTGGCGTAGATAATCTATTGTCTATGTAACCTAGTAGAATATATTTTTTATTATTTTAGTACTTAAATGTAAATCCATGATATTGATAAATGATTAATTTGACACACGTACTTATGCGCCCGGGTGTATATACGATCTAGAAAAATATCACATTAAAAACTATTCACATATCGTCAAGTCCAAGGTATTACAAACAACTAAAAGAGACATAGACTTAAATTTAGATATTCATGCAAATAATATTCAGCGCATAATATATATTTGAATTGTATGCAAAAATAAAAACTTGATAATTTTATTAGTCTTCCAAAATATCCTCTTTATTTATGTCTTGGTGAGATTCATAAAGAACTACACCATTTTGAGCTTCTTCATTTATTTTTTCGGCAAAAACTGAATCTATTTAAGATATTTGAGCAAGAAAGTTTTGTTTTTGGTCAGCAGTCCAATATGAAAACCATTCTTTGAATATTTTCACCTAAAAAATAACTATGGCAAGACATTCATAATATAGACAATAAATCAATCATCCTATAAACGATAAGATAAACAATCTATAGTTATGCTATGCAATATTTTACAACTTTACCAAATGCAGCGATTTTAGACTAATCAGTTTGATGAATTACACACTGAAGATACAATTACGAATTATACAAAACCGAGTATTCCTTCTATGTGACAGTAGGATGGGTAATAAGAAATTTGGATTTAGAAACGGTCTCGCAACTAGAGAGCCACTATTCTGTATGCGCGTTCTATTACAAAATAATTGTGAATTTCGAAAGAATGTTTATGTTTGTTTCATCGACTTCGAGAAGGCGTTCGACAGAGAACAACACGATACACTTTTCGATTGCCTACAATCGAAAACCCTACTGTCTTGCCTACTGTACTTGCCCACTGTCAGCAGGACTTGACCACTATCATATAAGACTGCTGAAATACTTATATTACAATCAAGTAGCCTCTATCCAAATTGGAGACAGTCCGACTGAAAAAATATCCATAAAACGTTAAGTACGGCAGGGTTGTGTTTTGTCACCCACTCTTTTTAGTCTGTACTCTGAAGAAATCTTTAGGGAGGCTTTGGATGACAGACAAGAGGGAGTAAGACTAAGTGGAGAAGTAATCAACAATATTAGATACGCTGACGATACAGCCATTCTTGGAGAAAATTTACAAGATCTCCAAACACTACTAAATCTTGTAGGTGAAGCAAGTTATCGGAGAGGCCTTAAAATCAACATTTCAAAGACAAAGTGGATGGCAGTTGAAAAGATCAATATAGATCAAGGTCCAATTTCTCTTAATGGAGAGGAGATCGAAAGGGTAAATCATTTCAAATACCTTGGCAGCTGGTTAAATGTAAATTGTGACTCTGATGAAGACATAATAACCAGAAAATATCACGTAAGGCTTTAATGACGTGGAAACGTAGTGCACCCTATTGTATGGTTGTGAGACATGGACGTTAAAAACCACAATGCTAAACAAGTTAGAAGCATTCGAATTGTGGTGCTATAGACGAATCCAAAAGATATCGTGGGTTTCGCACACTTCCAATGAAGCTGTTCTTCAAATGATCAATTCATACCGTCTGTTCATAAACACAATAAAGAGAAGAAAAACAGAATACTTCGGCCATATAATTAGAGGACCTAAATACCATCTACTTCGCCTTATAATACAAGAAAAAGTGGAATGAAAGAGATGGATTGGTCGAAAGAAACTTTCATGGCTGCGTAATAGTAGACAATGGTGTGGTTCCACAGTAGAAGAATTATTTCGCGCAGCAGCCGACAGAAAAAGATTTCAGGAAATTGTAAACATGATGACGGCCAACGTCTGAATACGGACACGGCACCCAAAGAAGAAGAAGAAACTAAATATAGAAATTTCCAGTAGAGTATACAATAAAAAACTTAAAATTAATTTTTTTTTATAACTTTATGAAATCATTACTTAGTATACTCATCAACAAACATACGACGTATAATATCTTAAATGAGAACAGTGAAATCTAAGTACATGATACTTAAAATGAAAATATTTGGACACTGGTATGTTTCCAAAAACATGTCACACAAAGGCTGTTGTTTTTATGTCTATAAATAGGAAAAATATTTTGGTCAAACCAAACAAGTAGTGTGCAATTTCAACCACTACTTATGTAGCTCATAAATTTTAATTACAAAAAATATTTAGTAGTAACAATAATAATATTTTAGATAATTTTACTATATAATTGTGGCTAACCCATATTTACTTACCTAAAACTGATTTGCTTCAAGAATTTATATAATAATGAACGACGCATATTTGGGAGATCTGGGCGGTTGTTAATTTCACTTAAAATTATATTTAAAGTGGGTATTTCATTCTTGAAATACAAGCTGTGTACTATCTGTCGCAAACATGTTTTAACTCTTTCATCGTATGTTGCAATCGGATGCCAATATTTTTAGGACATCTTACTGTTTCAGTCTGCTTATATTCCTTAATTATTTTGTAAATAGCAACACCTAAAATGAACACATTAGTTTGGTAAGTCTTGATTTTAACAACTTTTCTACTTAACCTGTTGCCTGTTTTATTTTTGTTACCATGGCTGTTATTTTAATTCCATGATTATTAATTTTTATTTGTTTGTACATGTTTATAATGCATTGTTTTTTATTTAATGATGAATGACTCAAATCTACTCATTGTTTTTTAGGCGGAGAAGGATAATTACCACTAGTACTTCGCTAGCTACACTAGTTAGTTCTGAAAAGAACTGTTTTGTCGATATAAATCGTCGATATCATGGACGTATAAATCAATGTTTATACGTCCATGGTCGATATAAATTTTGAGTTTTAAAATTACATAAATGTCATTAGTGTCAAAATGTCATAATTTATTTGAGTAAATTTGTCTGCGGTTGGACCAATTACAAACAAGCATTACGGCGCGGTAAATTTAAATTACTCCTCCTGGTTAAAAAACAAATCATAAGAGTGGTTATAAAGGATGCTTGTTTACTTGCAAACGAAAATGCGCAGAAATATTTTCCTATAAAAAGAGATTTACTTAAGAGCTTTAACTTTATTAAGAACCGTACAAAAAAATATAAAAATGGTATTCTACAGGACAGTCCAGATATTAAAACACCATTTTATTCTATCTAACAATTTTGATACAATCTAGGTGTACTAAATCATGTTTACCAATACTCTGAGAAATGAACTTGTAGATATAGCTATAAAAAATAGAACTGAAGAAAACACGATTTTGTTAGACAATCGGGAAAAATATACAAAAAAGTTCACGTCACCTGCAATCTTGACAAGTATAAAAAAGCCCATTGAGAAATTACCTGAGGTCATTTTACATTATTGTCGTTAAAAAACAAAACAGAAATATTTCTTCTTAGGTCTTAATATTACTCTTATGTAGTCGCTATACAAGAAAAAAATCAGTGAGAAAAATCATATAGCAGTTAACTCTGCAATTTATAGAAAGATATTTTTAGAGAAATTTAACCTTGGCTTTTAACGACCTCGTAAGGACAAGTGCAGGGTTTGTATGGCCTACAACTCCTTCTTAATAGAAACCAAATATATCGCTCACATAGCAGCCAAGAACAAAGCCCTTAATGGAAAGAGATTAAATAGACTATTGGCAGACAATTCTAACGGTAAACTTGCAAAGTTCCAATTTTAATATTCAACACTTACGTCTTACACCTATCAGATAGTGAAGAAGATGACATTGCAGAGCTAGATGAAAGCAGTAATAGTGAAGCGAATGATAATGACGGTTGTGACCCAGAAGCACATAAAGGTAATTTATTAATTATTGAACTCGAGGACGAGGAAGTTTTAGCGACAACTTCTGAAAATACAGATAGTGAACGATCTAACGTGTCTGATGTTATGTGCAAAGGACGAAAATGGCGTTATTTAGCTCCAAAAAGGATAACACATTGCCATGTAATTTATTACAGAAAAACATAGGTCTTACTCTGAAAAGTCAAAATATTGAGACATGCATGGATGCTTTTAATTTATTTTTTTCTGATAGTCTAATGTCAATGATTCCAGACTATACCAATAAAAGAGCTATTGAGTTCATAGCTACGTATAATAGTAAGAACAAGAAAAATATTTAAGATTGGATTGACGTTGATGTAGTCGAATTACGTGCTTTTTTTGGTATACTTGTATTATGTGGAAGGTTAAGAAAGTCTCCTAAGAACGTGCATAATTTATGGTCCAATACAAATAATGCATTTACGCATCCTTTTTATAAAGCATCTCTAAACTGGGATAGATTTAAATGTAATTCAAAGTATATTTGCTTTGATAATTTGGATACAAGAGTAGAAAGACGAGAGCAAGATAAGCTCCTATTCGAGAAATCGCTGATCTATTTGCCCAAAATTGTAAGGAATCATATGAACCTTCTGCTGTTGGTACTATCGTCGAGCAGCTTATAGATTTTAGCAGACGATGTCCATTTCTGATTTGTATACCTAGTAAACCGAAAAAATATGGTATAAAGGCTTGGACCCTATGTGACGCTGAAAACTTTTATTGCTGTAACTTTGAGATATATACTGAAAAGATTGGTGATCAATCTGAAGAGAACCAAGTCTTAACAGATGTCAAAATACTTGCAGAAAATTAGTATAGGTCTGGTCGTGTTAAAATAGTATAGTGTTAAAATTAAATGAAACTGTTGCCTAAAAGACCAGGATGGTAAACCATCTTAAAAAATTTAAATACAATGATTTATGATTCTAATTTTTATTCTTTTTTGTTTTCTGTTGAAAAAAAGATACTGTTTAATGGTATATATATGTCGGTTTAGAATGTCCTTCTTTGTTGTCCGACACCTAACTTCTATCCCCTTTTATCGTGGCTATCTTCCGTTGATAGATTCCGTTCGCTCATTGACTTTTTTATGTTTTGCTGCCACTCTAGTTTGGGTCTTCCTCGCTTTCTATTCCCTATTGGGGTCCCGTTCAGTGTTTTTTTGGGCTATCTGGTATTTTGCATTCGCTCTACGTGTCCGTACCAGGTAAGTTGTTTCTTTTCGATATCCTGAATTATCGTACCTTCTATTCCCATTGGTTGTTTTATATGGTCATTCCTCATTCTTTCTCTTCGTGAGACTTGCATAGATCTTCTTCTCGCGTCCATTTCGACTGCTTCTACCTTCTTTTTTTCTCTGCCAGAAATTCTATAGTCTCTGGAGTACTATATTTAATAGTACTAACTATTTAAAACATCCCTATGAATTAAATGAGAATGTGTCACGCTTGACCCATCATCGTAATCTAAGTAAGTAAAATAATTTCCGTACTCCGAAGATTAATAACTAGACTTAGGCAAATATGCAAATTGCATATTTTGCATATATTGCATAAAAAATGCAAAAATGTAAAATTTTGCATATTTTTATAAAAGGGAGCATAAAAAGCATATAATTTGAAAATTTGGTGTTAACTATATGTTTTTATATTCAAACTTACAGATAACATGAAAATGCCAATATTTTATTTTATTCTATCATCCCTTGGTATTAAAATTCTTGGTATAGTAACTAATAAAAGACAGCGGCTTATAGTTTTGTCACGTTTTGTACTGGAATTAAGGGGTTGTGTAAACCAGTTTACGTCTATAGGTAAAAATTTTTATTTTGACGGTCAGTTTCACTTTTGTTGTAAAATAGGAGGCGTAAACAACGTGTATTTCTAATTGTAAATAATTATTGTGCTTTGAAAATGCCGAAAATAAGCAATGTTTCAACTTGGATAAAAACTTATAAAGAGCTATCTACAGATATGGATAAACTTTATTGCTCATATTATGGCAAAACCGTAAGTACATACGTATTATTTTTATTTTCTTTTAAAAATTTACACGATCGTACAAATAAAGATTTTAAAATTGGAGATTGGAGATTGGCTAGTTTGCAATAAATCAATGCATTTTTTTGTTTTTTTAAACATTTTTTGAACTCCTTCCAATAAAAAATAGGATACCTATTTAAAATTCAAATCCTTCAATAGTTTAGTAAAAGGTCACTAACATTTTTTTCTTCTAACAATAGGATAGTTTGCTTTAATTTTGATAAAAATAAAAACATGTCATATATATTGTAGGTACTTAATTAATTAAGCGCTTTTAATTTATGCTCACAGTATTTTTTCTTTAAATGTAAACAGAAAAAACCAAGAACCTTTTGTAAATATTTGGGGGCTCTTTCTTCTTGCATGGTCATTTCCTGATATTTTCAAGATTACTACACCGATGTTTATTTGATTTAATTAACATATTTTAATTGTTATGCAAAAAAAGGTTCATTTTTAGTTTATTTTTACAATCTTAGATTTTAAAAATGAGTTCAACTATAGAATATTTATATTCTTTTTTAGATTTCATCTGAAAAAAAATCAAATAGATCGTCATGTCAGAACCGCGAAACATTTAGCTAAAAAAGTGAAAACCACGGCCGGTGAGAAATATCAACCTTCAGTGTCCAAGTGCTTTCAGTGATGTTCCAAAAAACAAACCGAGCAAGAAACTTTTAACGACGACCTGTGTCATGCATTAGTATCCTCTAATATACCGCTTTCAAAATTATCTAATGAAAACTTTAGTTATTTTTCAAAAAATATTACAAACAAAACATTTCCAGTGAACGAAGTAAGAGAAATAAAGTCAATTTGTTATATTCCTTAGTTGTTCACAACATAAAAGCCTAAATAGGTAATAATTACTTTTATATATGTGTGAACGAGACCACTGACTCATTGGGAAGATATATTGTGTACTCATTGATTGGTGTACCTACTTAGTGATGAAACCTTTCCAAAATCGTATTTAATTTTCTATAAGCAAGTGAAAAAAACCAGCGCTCTACCAATATCACGATTTCTACAAGAAACATTAGCAAACTTTTTTCTTCTTGCTGCTGTGCCTAATGATAAATTATTGCTAATTTTATCTGATGCCGCACCATGTATGATAACGGCAGGAAAAAACTTAAAAATATTTTATTCAAACTTAATATATGTCACTTGTTTACAGGGGCGGCTCGTGATAGTACAAGATGGTGAGGCACACTACACTTAAGGAAAATTATTATTATTATGGTTAGCTTCTCTTTGCTCCAGTCATACCCGGCTAAGGAGGCATTGCTCGCGCCAGCAAACAATGACTTGGCGTGAGAAGGACTTCTGACGATACGCGCGCGGATCAACAAAAGTCATCCTCACCTCAAAGCTCTCCTAAGCTCTCCTCCACCCTCCCTTATGTGCACTGAAGGTGCAACATAAGGGCTGACTGCTTTTTGAAAAAGTCCGCGATTGAGCTGTATTTATGAGCACCATGTGTAATAGGGTGCTCATAAATGTAACTTAAATGATACCCAAGGTGTCCTTAAGCGACTTACTCCGGTTTATCATGAAATCTCGTATCGTGAGATAAAAGCGAACGAAAAACGAGGGAGCTCTAATCCTCGAGCCTGCACCTTGATTAGCGGCCAAGTTGTAGCCTCAAGGATCTAGGTGGCCTCTCCCGTGGCCTTTTTATATTTTTATAATTTTTTTGTGAATTTTTTATTATTTTATATTTTTTTTGAATCTTTATATTTTTTATTAATTTTTTTGGGATTTTTATATTTTTTTGGGGGTTAGTAGGTATTTTTTATCTGGGAGATTTGTTAGTAAGTGTTATAAATGGCGACTGCTAATCTAGTGCCATCTTCTTCACGCTCTCACATATCCCTTCAGTTGAAGCTTCGGTCTAGCATATCTCCATTGATCGTTCTCGTCGTAAGATGTTAGTCGGAAGGTCGATTTTGTGACATCATAACGTGAGGCCGTTTACGTTAAATAAACTTAAACAAAGGGTTAAATTTTGTTTTTTGGTTTTTTATTTCACGATTTTTAAAAATTCTTGTTATTTTAGAAAAACTTCAAAAAATATAAATTCTAAAAGGAAAACTGAGTTCTAAAATTAAAGTTTTTTATAAATTAAAGGAATTCTGCGAGACTTCTGTTCTGCAAAATGATCTATTACATCGTCTATAAAAACGTTCTCATCCTGTGATTTTATAAATGATTTTTCAATTGAGATTTTTGCCATATTACTCAATCGTGTCTGTCCAGTTGTATTTCTGATGTAATTTTTAATCCTTTTTAGCGCGGAGAAACTTCTTTCTGCAGAAGCACTTGTCACTGGCAAAACAACACAAATGCATAATAATTTAAAAACTTCTGGCATACAAAGTTTTAAATCATAATCGTGAAAAAAAGTTAACATTTCATAAGGGCTTGCGCAATTTTCTATTATATCATTCCCGTACATAGCGGATAACTCACTTTTTAGTTGATTTATATCAAAAATATTATACTGCGTTGTCAAGTTTTTTAATAGATCATGAGGAAATTCTTTAGCAAAAATGGGAAATTTTGATATATTCAACAGATCAAAGAAATGTAATTTTTCAACGTCGCAAAACCTACTCTATTTGGGTTGCTATAATGTCAAGAATTTCAAAAAAAATTTGCCTTAATTGTTGAGTTTTATCAGTCATTTCAACTCCCTTACGACGACGTTTCGAGTGTAACGCAGCGGTATCCAGTTTTTCATAAATTGTATCAAAATAAGTACTGTTACTCCTAAATTCACGTATTTTACTTAGGGTATTTTGAAGTAAATTTCTGGCCTTAACAATGTCTGTATTTCTATTTTGTAGAATGGAAAAAACAGTATCAGTTTGATGAAAAATCAACGAAAATATTTCTAAAAAAAATATGTTCTGAGGATCTTCTAAAAAAGCTTTTAAACCTACTGCTTCTCTTATTGTTTTGTCATCAAAATCGCGACTATTAATAATAAAATCAAAGGTCTCAAGTAATTTATCCTTATTATTATTAACTGTGAGAACTGCGCGTGAAGTAAAATTCCAGCGAGTTGCTACATTAGAAGGTATACGATTTCCTCCAATGTGTTCTAACACTTGGGTACGCTTTGTAGATTTAGAAAAATATGAAGAAAAACCGGATAAGGTTGAGAAAAAAACTTTAACTTGTTGAATTGAACTGAAGCAGAGCAATGCCGTGAGGCTTGCCTCGGCGGCTATAATTTTTAAAGACAGAATGAGATGCACATATGATATATTAGAAGCTGGCGCGGAAAATGGAGCCGTTGTTTATTTAATATTTTGTGGTTTAAGCATGTCCCTTGTCCGGCCCGTAGATTATGAAGAAATATACAAAGATAAGACATCAGGGGTGTACATATTTTAATTTTTTATCATAATGAAAATAAAGTTATTTAGAAAATTCCAAAAAGTTAAATTGTAGTTAAAGAACGTAAATAGACGATTGATACTGGTGAGGCACTGACTCACCTGCCTCATAGGACCAGCCGCCCCTGCTTGTTTAGCGCATGGAATAAACAGAGTTGCGGAGAAGTAAAAAAAAAATTACTATAGCGAGCGTTAAAAAGGTATTCCTAAAATAACCTGTAAGAATACAATGTTACATAGATATGCTTCCTGCTGTTCCAACGCAACCCATTTTAACACGTTGAAAAATATTGCTGGAAGCAGCTAATTTCTACGCTGATCATTTTGTTGATTAAAAAAAAATTAACCTTTTAACGGATGATAGTTGCTAATCTTTATTGCAAGCTAAGCACGTCTTCCAAAATAACATCCTCCAACAGCAACTATCAATTATAAAATCAAATTATAGTTTTGTCCAGAAAACTAGAACTCAATTAGAATCTTCCAAATTATCATTGTTATAGAGTACAGTTTTAATAAAAGAATTTAAGTCATTGTATCAAAAAGTTAAGGTACTATTGGAAAAGAAAATTTTTCAAATATTTAAAGTAACCATGGAAAAAATAGTGGTTACCAGGTTTTTTTCTGAAGTGGTTGAGGTACTAGCTAGGACATTTTCCGAAACACTTAATTTAGAACCATCTTTTATAGTAAATTTGAAAAATGCCCCAGTTACATCAGTTAAAATTAAAGGAAGTTTTTCTATTTACAAATATATATATATATATTCAGAGAGAAGCCATATGTTTTTATTAGAAAATTTTGAACATCATTTGAAAATCTATTGTTACCACAATTCAAAATAATATTTGTATGTTAAAATAATTTTATATGTTATGTATTTATATTCTAGATAAATATGCATATAATAAAAAAATATTGTAAATATTTTTATTACATGCATATTTTCTAGATAAATATGCATATTTGGAATAAAATACTACATATTTTTGCATAAAATACTGCATGTTTAGCGCATATTTCATACTTTTTTTATTTGCATATTTGCCAAAGTCTATAAATATCGAAAAACCTAAACCAAGGGTTTAAAACACAAATTTCGTTTGCTGTTATATAACACGGGTTGTTTCTTTTCAAATTTAAAACTGCTTTCCTGAAAATAAGCAAATTTTGAGTTACCTAATTGTACTATTAAGAGGACGGAATAATGTAATATTTAAAGCAACAAAGTGTTTTCTATGGCTGACCAAAGAACAGTTAACGATATTTTCAAGTTGTATACATGAATTAGGAACCCATGTTTAAAAAATTATGTATAAAATAAATATTTGTCAGCTAATCCACTAGTTAAGATTAAGCGATGTATTCCACGCCCATGTCCGCTGGATACATTTCATCAGCCGTCTCTTTACGTGACTGTGTTCTTATTTCTTAATCTATTACTTGAGACGTCTGCATGCGGCCGAAATAATTTGCTGAGAAATTCTATATGCCCAACTTATAAAGTTCCGCGTCTCGTTTCTACGTTCAGAAAACTTTCGGTTCTCTTATTCATCTACTCTTTCCCTCTCTCTTTCTCTGTCGACATGTTTGATGTAAAAGGAGTTGACATTAAAATTGAAATCCCTGCTTCAGAAGGTTTCAGGACGATCAAAGATCATTATAATTTAATTTTAAACTGGTATGAACGGTATTTGTCATTCAGCGATTGGTATATACACCGAGGAAAATACCTGTCATGTGTGGTTCAACCTCGACAAAATCGAGATTTCAAATAATTCAGCTTGAAATTAATTCGATTGATTTTGTGGGTAAAGATTTATACGCAGATATTCAAGATAACTGACATTTACTTGAACTTAATTCAATTAAAATGTTATTTCTACTATTACCGTTTCTAAGCGGTATTGTAAACAAAAAGAAAGTTCTGCAATTTATGAAAATTAACTAAGAATATTTAGTTAATATATAGCAAATTATTTTATATAGCATATATTTAGCAATTTAAAAAAATCTCAACAGCAGATATTGTATGTCGGAATTGTCTTTGTGTATATATATATATATATATATATATATATATATATATATATATATATATAATCTTCCAACACAAAGCCAAGGAGGGACAACAGCATCATCGTCTACTAATAAACCTCGAAAGCGAGCCAAAAGAGCTGATGATCATACTTTATCAATAATGGGCAGAACATTCGAGATTGATTCGTTTTTTTTACATATGTCGCTACAAAAGTAAAGAAATATTCCTGTGAGACTCAGACCTCGGTGCAGCATGCAGTGTTCGAAATACTGATGTTAGAGGATATTCTGCTTCGGCAATGTCACATTATCAGCATTCTAATAGCTGGCAAAATCCCCTAGTAAATATACCTCCGAGTGTACCTCCTTCCGCCGCGCAATCTCAACAATGTGTCCTGCAACCTTTAGTTGCAGTATCGGCTCCTATCCAATCACTATCTACTTCCCTGACTAGTATCTCCAGTCAACCATCTCCATCTGAGTCGTTCATTTCAGAACACTTTTCAGATTTTGTTTAAAACATCTAGTTGTTTTTGTTAGATAGATTTAACGTATCTCTAGTAACTGTTTAAATTAGATTTAATATTATTCATATGTATTAAAAAAAAAAACAATAGTTAAAAATAAATACTTAATTGCTGCTTATTAATATAACCTTGATATATCCTTGTAATTCATTAATAAGTGCTGCGCAAACTTGTGGTACTATTTATGTCCGATAGACTGCTTGGAAATCCTGAACGTGTACTGAATAGTATATTGTTACGATTTTAAATGTTATGGCATATAGAACTGTAAATATTTTATGACTAATTCTTTTTATTGATTCTCGTAATTTGTAGGTCAAAAATATACCTGAGCTTAGCTACCAGTTGTTTACCAGAAATCTCTAGACACTAATTTTGGTGAATCATCCACGTCTCGAGGTTGAAAAACGAGTCGAGCGCCTTCACCAAAATACGAGACTATTCAAGAAGTCCGCCGAATTTTCTGGATGACACAGTTGTGTATATAAATGAAAGATTTTTATTGAAGAAGTCAGTCATAAGAAGATCGGTAAACGCGGTTTACTTGTACGAAACGTGAAATACATACATTTGTAAAGTTATTTAATAAATTAGTAATTAGCTATCGTGAGTTTTAATAAATTAGATTATAGACAATAAATTAGAATAAAGACAAATAAATTAGAACAATATAAATATATCACAGTGGTGTCAGAAGTGGGATATTCAAATAAAAAAAAGCGGGATTTTAAATAAATCTAATTTGAACTTTAAATAAAAAGAAGTGAAATATGACGACGATTTACGAGCTCACAGTTACGAATTTAAGAAGGCATCTTGAGGACAGAGAATTAGCTTCTACCGGAAAAAAGGCTGAGTTAGTCCAACGACTAAAGAATGCTTTGGAGGAAGAGGGTTTAGATCCGGAAACTTATATATTTGAAGATGCTGTCATCGCGTCAATTTCAAAATTGGAGAATAAAGTTTCTTCCGATGTAGCCAAGGTTTCCTGTGATATCGCATCATTGGAGAATAAAGTTTCTAACGAGATCTCTTCCTTAGAAAGCAAAGTTTCTAACGAGATCTCTTCCTTAGAAAGCAAAGTTTCTAACGAGATTGCTTCTCTGGAAAGCAAGGTTTCTGCTAACATCTCTAAAGTCACCTCTGAGATGTCTGCCCTCGACGATAGAGTGTCTTCATTAAAAAACCAAATTGCTGCCGATATGATGGCCTTCGAAGAGAAGATATGGAAAGAGTTGGAAAGGAAGATTGAGGGAACAGACACAACAGAGAGAGTAAACAATCCAATTACCATAGAGACACAAGAAGACGAGACGAAATGTAAGTTAGAAACACGGCCGAAATTTGAAGGAAGCGGAGGTTATGTTCATGTCAAGGTTCCAACTTTCGACGGAAAATCGTCATGGAACAACTACATGAAACAGTTCGAATCAGCTGCAAGAGCGAATGGATGGTCTGAAAAAGAAAAGGCTGTAAACCTGACTATCGCTCTTCGAGGAGATGCCTTAGATGTGCTCCAGACCATAGCCGTAGAAGAGACGGATGATTTCGAACAACTGAAGAAGAGGTTAAATATGCGATATGGCCACGAACACTTAGAGCATGTATATCAGTCGCAGCTCAAAAATCGAAGACAAAAGAAAGATGAGGCTCTTCAAGAATATGAAGTAGATATTGCCAGATTAGTGCGATATGCTTATCCAACAGCTCCCGAAGACATGATGGAAAAGTTGGCCGTTCAAACGTTTATTGATGGTCTTCGTGATCATGAGATGCAAAGAACACTACGATTAGCTCGTCACAAGACGCTGATGGATGTCTTATCTGCCGCCCTCGAATACGAGTCAGCTACGCAGGCCTCTGGCGGGTATAGCAAAGTTAGGACTGTAAAAGAGGAAGGAGATGAAGATAAACTTGACCAGCTCTTTAATATGATAAAAAGCATGACACACAAGAAAACGAAGACCATAAGACCGAAGACAAAACCAGAACGCGCCGGCCTTAAGGAAGCAGCAGTGCTAAGAACGACGGTGGTCCACGACGACTGGACGCCTACCAAGATCAGGGAAGAACAAGAGAGAGATCCGGTTATCCAGAAAATCCGAAAATGGAAAGAGGAAAACCGTCGACCACGTTGGCAGGAAATATCGAACCTAGGCTCGGTAGTAAAGACGTATTGGGCCCAGTGGGACTCATTTATCATGGAAGATGGCTTGCTCAAACGAGTCCTGGAAAATGATGACGGTTCAGAGAAGAGAAGACAGTTGGTGATTCCAAAGAGCAGAATAGCCGAAGTACTTCGTCAGTTACACGACAGTCCATCAGGAGGGCATTTTGGTGTGAAAAAGACCCTTCAGCGAATTCGGGAACGGTTTTATTGGATGAACAGTTCCGACGATGTAAAAGACTGGTGTAAGAAATGTACTATTTGTGCTACGAGTAACGGGCCTTATCGAAAAAGGAGAGCTCCTATGAGACAATATAATGTTGGAAGCCCGTTTGAAAGAATAGCTTTGGACATTGCTGGGCCGTTTCCAGAAAGTGATAATGGAGGCAAGTACATGTTGGTAGTAATGGATTACTTCACTAAGTGGGTCGAGATTTACGCACTTCCAGACCAGAAGGCGGCCACCGTTGCAGATAAGTTGATCCAAGAATATATCAGCCGATTTGGAGTGCCTTTGGAGATCCATAGTGACCAAGGCAGGAACTTCGAAAGCGATTTATTCCAAGGAATATGTGATAGACTAGGTATGAAGAAAACAAGGACTACGGCTTATCATCCGCAATCGGATGGTATGGTAGAACGAATGAATAGAACAGTTGGCAAGTATTTGACAAAGATGGTGTCCGATCATCAGCGAGACTGGGACCAATATCTCCCGTTCTTCACAATGGCCTACAGATCTGCTGTTAATGAATCAACAGGCCAGACACCAGCCAAAGTCCTATTCGGACGCGAGATGCGACTACCTTGTGATCTAGAGTTTGGGTGTCGACCTGGAGAAGATGTAGCAGGTGAAGATTATGTGATCGAATTACGAAGAAGAATGGACGATGTACACGAGTTGGTCCGTTCCCATCTCCAGATCGCTAGTGACCGAATGAAGAAACGGTACGATACGCAAGCCGAAAAGGGGTGTTTTAAGAAGAACGATAAAGTCTGGCTTTATAACCCAAAAAAGCGAAAAGGTTGTTCTCCCAAATTGCAGCAGTTTTGGGAAGGTCCATACCTCATTATGGAGAAGATCAATGATGTTATTTACCGAATAAGCAAGATTCCGAGAGGAAAGCCGATGATAGTACACCATAACCGGTTGGCGTCTTTCGAGGGTGACCACGACGTAGATGAAGAAGTGGAAGTAAACCAAGTCCAAGATGTGTCTGACCTCACGTTTGAGGAATTCATGGGTGCCTATGGAGGTACCGGTAAAGCAAGACATGGTGTTACCACTGAAGAAAGGCAAGATCTACTCGCGCTTCCCGATGACTATTCACTGGCCCTTACCATCCCGGCCAGTATCAAAGATGCACCAGGGTTGGCATCCGTCTTTCGAAGGAAGTTTGGTCGAGTTGCAGAACTTCAATGCCAAGTGCCAGCTCCTGGTAAAACCTTGAAACTTCAAGATGCATCACGTTACCTTTTCTACCTGGTAACAAAAGACACTGCCCGTGACCAACCTACCTACCGAGATGTATGGGAAGCCTTACTTCAGTTGAGAGAGCACGTACTAGAGTCCGACGTGCAAAAGTTAGCCATGCCAAAGTTAGAGTGCCACCAATTAGATTGGAGGGTTATACGAAACATGGTGGAGGAAATCTTTAAAGACACCGAAGTCCAGGTGTTAGTCTGTTGCAATCCGCATAGTTACTGGTGCGGAGAGAAAACTGTCCCTTGTCATTTCTATACAACTGGAAGGTGTAAAAGAGGGTCCAGTTGCCGATATCAGCATGCCGCTCCAGTTCCAGTCCCGACAAGGTTCCAGGAGGAACCATCTTTTAAGAGGGGGGCAATGTTACGATTTTAAATGTTATGGCATATAGAACTGTAAATATTTTATGACTAATTCTTTTTATTGATTCTCGTAATTTGTAGGTCAAAAATATACCTGAGCTTAGCTACCAGTTGTTTACCAGAAATCTCTAGACACTAATTTTGGTGAATCATCCACGTCTCGAGGTTGAAAAACGAGTCGAGCGCCTTCACCAAAATACGAGACTATTCAAGAAGTCCGCCGAATTTTCTGGATGACACAGTTGTGTATATAAATGAAAGATTTTTATTGAAGAGGTCAGTCATAAGAAGATCGGTAAACGCGGTTTACTTGTACGAAACGTGAAATACATACATTTGTAAAGTTATTTAATAAATTAGTAATTAGCTATCGTGAGTTTTAATAAATTAGATTATAGACAATAAATTAGAATAAAGACAAATAAATTCGAACTATATAAATATATCACAATATGATTCTCCCGTTGCAAGAAATCGAATTGTCACTGCCAATCTGGAATAATAAAAATTACTCTAATTTTATAAAAAGAAAAGTAGATCCCGAAATAATACACAAGTGTACCTACTTTGTTTTGTCACTCTTTCGATAATATTTGGTTACTATAGTGACCGAAAATTATAGAGTGACTTATACCAATCATTAAACAAATTATGGAGAACATATAATACTTGCTTGTCTTGAGCAGAAAGTGCAGAGCGGAATTAAGTATCTTCTTTTCAAATGTGAGGACCAATCTTCTGCAGCAGATTTTCGAAGTCGTAGGGCGACATTCGTGTAAAATTGTTATATTGGCCACTTATTTTTGAGACTTTAAATCCATCATAAGTTTGGAACCATTTTATGTTTTAAACAGGTTGGTGTGCCACCAATGTCGTTGCTTCCTTTTCTTTTTGTACAAACTTGCCATTGCTAAGAAAGCACCACTCATCGCAGAAATAGCATAGATTTTATCGCATGACAGAGACATGATTATCTGCAATTACTAAATGTTCGTCAGTTTTTTTTTTGGATCGAACGTGAACGAAAATGAAAAATTTCAACGAACCTTTAACGCGCCACGAACGCGCGGCGCACACAAGTTGCAACGCAAAAACGTTGACATTTTTCAAAAAACGTTAATATAGTAATTTATTAGAAATATATCCACATTGTGAAAAAAAAACATCGAAATCCAATTAAGGGTTCAGAAGAAATATAGTTTAAAAATCGTGGTCCATTTTAGGTGGTGCGTTAATTGTGGTAATTAATGGAGTAATATATATTGATCTCTCAAACATTGAACATTTTTTACTCTTAAGTGATGATTCTCATTAACTTTATTAAAATTGTATGGTGTATAGTTCAGTATTAAAAATATTCAGACCACATTTAGAATATACGGCACATAAATGTAAACGGTATATGTATATATAATTATGTATAACAGTGTGTAACGATGAGTACATACAAAACAGCAATATTAGTATACATATTTATTAGGTAAACTATGTAGAGTAATAGTATTAATAAGTATAACATATAAACACATTGCCTCATAGATTCAGGCAATGTGTTTATTAATGTTATTATTATTTTTAATTTTTTAACAGTTATTAGTTTTTTAAATTTATCACCCTGTATTTAATACATAGTATTAAAATTATCTATACTTTTTTTATATACTTTTATATACTTTTTATATATCTTTTAAAATAAAAACGTTTTTTAAATCTTATCGCATCGTTTTAATGGAAAAATAATTTATAAAAAATATGACATATTATGGCAAGTTGGAAATTAAAGAAATCTATAGGCAAATCCTTTTAGGTACGCCAACTGAGCTCCTAAATCATTGTAGAAACCGCGGAATGTGTTTATGAATTTGATATTATTCATAATAAAAAATGTTTTGGGAAAGTTCGTATATGAGCCCTGACTGTCAGCTACTAAACAAAATTTATATTTATTAGGCAGCGAGATAACAGTGAAATGGAAAGATGTAAAGATTGGAAAAGAAAGTCGGCCCATCACCAGAAAATCATCAGATAAATAACTAGATCGGAAAGAAAGGGCCAAGAGAGAAATAAAGAAGAATTGCCCTCGTAAATCAGGGTGGTCTCGACTGATGGGCCGCCAGCGAAGCACCGGGCTGCTGTTCACTTGTTTGTTTGTGCGTGTCTGTATATACCGATTCTGGATCGCGATTCTTGTATTGTGTTAAACAAGGTAACGAGTTTTCCATCGAGTATTCTATATATGAACTATACAAATAAAAGGCAGAGATCGAGTACAGTTTTTTATTAAATCTTGCCAAATATTTTCGCTCACAGGGAATCTACAGGGGCATTTCGTCAAAAATACTAGACTGACGCTAGACAAAGAAAAAACAATTTAAAAATTGTTTCGAGCTAACACACTAATCACATTGTTTGTAACATTCCTTGACATCTTGTCGATAATAAACCCAATAATACTTCTCACAGACTTTGACTAGGGTTCTATTTATCCCAAAATGCTCCCGGAGCGGCTATAATGGAGTTCTGCAAGTACGTCCTTAACACATAACATTATCTCTCAGACACAAGGAGTCCAAATGAAGCGAATAGCCCAACTGTTGACCCATATTTGGCAAATTCTTGCTACTGTGGCCTAGCTCCGTTGTCCAGCCACTCACGGAATATTTATAGATCTTGACGTTTCTTCTATTTAGACTGGAGGTTTTCTCTGGCTAGAGCTGTTTCGTCACTTCCATCGTCCAAGGTTTTTACCTGTAAAATCTGACCCTCCCGTTTTTTTTGGCGCTCGCAGAATCGGCAGTTCCTCTCTTTGTGTAGTCTTCTCGAAAGGCCGTCGGCATTTTCATCGCTTCTTTCCTTCTTCTTCCTAGAGTGCCTTCTCACTACGGAAGTTTGCAATCATAATGGCTATTTATATTTTAGAACTTGCTGATCTAAACAAATAAATCGTTCTTATTGATACCAATCACGTAGATTCTGTAATTATGAGTTCTGCCTTCGGCCAACAGAACTTCTTCCTTGAATCATTCCCTGTATTATGAGTCTCAAAATTTCATATTTTGGTCCCCTCATCACGTGGTCTAGGTATTTCAGTTTTCTGGTGGAATCATACGTCTGTAGTTTCTCCACCCATCGGGCTATCTGGTCTTTAGAAGCCTTGAAATTGAGGAGCTATTGCAAGGCAGAATGATCGGATCTTATTAATAATTTTCTTCCACAGAGAAACAAATGGTAGCGTTTTACTGCTTTAACGACAGCTAATAACTAAGTATCCTATAACGTGTTCCTTACCCTTCAGCACTTAGGAAAACACCACCCAATGCCATTTTGAGAAACATCCGTATTAAGCACGAAAACATCCTTTTCTCTTGGATGTGTCATGATGGGAGCTTTTGTCAATTTATGATCGAGTTTGGTGAAGGTTAGCTGGTAGTCTGATGTCCAGTCAAATGGCAGCTTCTTTTTCGTCAGGTTATGGAGAGGTATGGGAATCTTTCCCAAATCTTTCACGCACCGATGATAATAACTGCAAAGGTCAAGGAAGCTTTGGAGGTCGTGTTTGTTTCTTGGCGTGGGTCATTCTTGTACTGCTTTTATTTTTGCTGGGTCTGCTTAAACTTCTGAGGATTAAATTTTATATTAAAGGAAATTAACTTTTTCTTGAAAGAGCTCGCTTTCTTGACATTTACTTGTTGGTAAGCATTCGTAGGTCTGGTGAAAACTTCGTTCGAATTGGCGAGGTGTTCGTCGGAATCCTTCCCGATGGCCATAATGTCGGCAAGGTATACCAGACAAATTTTCTGTGTAAGTTCCTTAAGTACTAAACCCATTAATCATTCAAACGTGGCATTACACAATCCGAATGGCATAACTTTAAATTGGTGGAGCCCGATTTTAGCATAAGATGCTGTCTACTCTCTATCCTTAGGGTGAACCGCAACTTACCAATAGCCGCTTTTGAGATTCACGGTTAAAAATAATACGGGGCAGTCGGTAGCTGTATTTCTTGGTGATACTATTTAATCTTTTGTATTTGACACAGAAACTCACGAAACCATCTTTCTGAGTTACCAACATTACTGAAAAAGACAAGGGGCTACTCGACTCTTCAGTGGCATTCTCCTTACGCATATATTTAAAAATGGCAAAAGCTTCTTTTGTTTTTAAAAATAGTAGACGTCTTGGTCCCTACCTAATAAGGTTGGAGTTTTCAGTGTGTATCCGAAGTGGAACTAAGTCAGTGCAGCCAGTTATGTTTCCTTTAAAGAAGATGTCATTTTATTTCTTGACGAACTCTCCGGCGTTTTGGTATTCATCTTGGTTTATTGCTCAGATGTCATTATCTATGACTTCTTTAGATTTTCTAACAGTCAGTGGAAAGTTGATGTGTCCTGCTGACTGTTGACACGTTTTTTTCAATTTTGGTCAATCTTGCAACTGGCTCGCATATTTTAAGTACTTGCCCTTTTTGAAGGTAATTTTGTTGTCAATTCTGTTAGCCACCCTTACCGGAACCATCTTATTTCCATCTGTTAAACATCTAGCTACAATGACGTCCTCATTAACCTGCTCTTCTGCTTTTAATATTATGGCTCCCAATTCACCAGATGCATCAATTTGTGCGACCACAGTAGGGATCTTCGTCTCTTCAGCTACTTACATCTTTAGTCCGCTGCTTATTCAGCTACTTACATCATTTTGTTGATTTCTAGAAGCGGATAATAGAATATGCTAGTAACTTTTCCGCTGCAATTTTTTTACTAAACTATAACCAATTCAACTGCTTATTATTAAAAATTACAGGACGACTTTTATAATTATCTCTTACATAACCGAGATCTCTGAATTTTTGTTATATTCTACTTAATTCTTCTTCTTCTTTCAGTGCCCATGTCCGATTATCGAACGTTGGCCATCATATTGGCAATAATAACCTTATTCACGGCGGCTCTAAATACATGAGCGGTGGTTTCTTGATACCATTCTCGGAGATTTCGTAGCTAGGATGTTCTTAGTCGGCCTGGGCCTCTCCTTCCGACGATCTTACCCTGTATTAGGAGGTGTAGATGATTATCTACACTAGTAGCTACACACATGACGAAAATTTGAATTCGGTTTTTCTCACTTTAATGTATCTAACTTCATTTGTAAAGTTCACAATAAGGTAGTTATTAATATATTAATGTACTATTTGACACTATTATTGTAAACAAATAGATACCAAAAAATGACAAATGAAAAACATCCACAAACACTTACTTCCTTACTAATAAAACACTCGTATTCTAAGGTTATTTCGTATTTATACCTAGAATGGTTATCCTAAGTATAAGGTAGATATAATACTAAAATAATTTATTACAAATAAACTCGGTATATGGTAGTTATAAGTATTCCCAATTTATTCCGAAATAATACACAGAACAACGACATATTGAGTGAAATATATCAATTTTGATTTTTCTTTAAAACTAGCAATGACAACTGACACCAAATATATTTTTATTTGTTATCTTATATATTGAGTTTGAGTACTTTAAAATTGCAAAAACCTTACAACATCTTTAGAAAACCGATTATTTATTCTAAATTCTCTATCAGTGTATTTTGAAAAGGGATTTATTCTTTCTTTAAAAGTTTTTCTTTTTTATGTATTTTCCATCATGTTAATTAAATTATCAACTTCCTCGACAGCCGCAGCACCTCTTAAAGACATTTTTTTATTATATAGCTACTCACAAACCGATACAAAAAGTAATATATTCTTGTCACTGAAGACTATGACATTCATAAAACAGGTTATACCACAGATCACCTAGTGGTCTGTATGTTATACATCATAAACTATTTTGCTCGTATTTTGGCGTTACCTTCTAAAAACAGTAGTAACGCCGCAAGCATATCTATTTGTGTGCGTGTGTGTATACAACGACATCTAGACAACTTCTAATCATGTTCTTCCTGTTATCAGGGCCCTATATGATCGCTTTTAGCTGCCGAATAATGTATTGCTGTATGGAGACGATATCCTGGAGGGCATAAAAACTTGGGTTTATGCGATTAGCTATAATTCTTGTTTATTGCCATTGCTCGATTAACAAATTGGACAAAATTAATCCCTAATTTGTGAAAAAGATGTCGTTAATCAATTTGAAAAGTGTTAGCGATCATTTTAAATTATATAACTGTCCTTTAAAACGTAATTTTTGTTTTAATTGTTACTGTTCTTTTCTTGTGCTCTATAATGTCTTGTTGGTTGCAAAGACATTAAAAATATTGGGTAAATTTATGTAACGACAAACAAATGATTAAAATAAATATTTATATTACTTCAATACTCTTATAGATGGATTCATAAAAAGAATACGTCTAAGCAGTTGACAGTTGGCAGCTCCAGAAGATATTCGCCGCCCTACAAGAAGTAAAATTGGATGAGAAGGACATTCGGATCATCACAAATTTATACTGGATCCAGCGTGCTCAAGTCAAGGTCGAAGATTAGCTGATCGACCAAGTGAAGATAAAGTGGTGGGGCAAGATTGTGTGCTCTTGCCGACTCTTTATAATATACTCTGAGGACATTTTTACTGAAGCCCTCACAAACCTAGAGATGGGAATCCGAGTGAAAGGTGAATACATTAATAATATCCGCTATGCCGATGACACTGTGTTACTAGCTACCAGCCTAAATTATCTACAAGCCTTACTAGACCGAGTGAGAACTGTGAGCGTAACATACGAACTAGACCTTAATATTAAGAAAACTAAATTCGTGGTTGTCAGCCGTGCAAATTTTGATCCCGGGACACTAATGGCAGGAAGCGAAGAGATCCAGAGAGTCGACAGATTTACTTACCTCGGAACTACCCTCAACTCACAATGGAACTACGCTCAAGAAATTAGATCCAGAATTGAAATGACACGGTCTACATTTATCAAGTTGAGATGCTTGCTGTACTGCAGTGATCTTAGTTTGGGAACCAAGATGCGGATAGTGAGGTGTTACATTCTTCCAGTGGAAGTCTGGAATCTATATGGAGTTGATGCGTGGACACTGACGCAAGCCACCGAAAAGTGGATTGAAGCCTTCGAGATGTGGATCTGTAGAAGGATACTTGTCACGTCACCAACGTGGAGGTCCTACAGCGCATAAGTAAAGAAAAAGAAGTGCTTAATTTAGTAAACGGGCATGTGATGCGAAACAAAAAAAAATATCGATTTCCTTATTATAACTCGTTATGCAGGGTAAAGTATTTGGTAGGAGAGGACCGGGACGCTGTCGTATCTCGTGGTTAAAAAACCTACGACAACCTCCGCGGAGTTGTTTCGCAGAGCAGTCAACAAAACCATTCTAGCTTTGATGATCGCCAACATCCGTACCGGATAAAGTACTTAAGAAGAAGCAGAAGAAGAAGAAGAAGAAGAAAATTTACATAGCGCTTTATGCAAACTAGGTCCCTTTATTATGCTGTCTTCTAAATAAGGTCAGCAATCACTTCTTTAAACGCTTCTGTTTAACACTGAGGTTAGTCCAATCTCTGATATTGCTTAGCAAAGATTTCTTCTTTTTTTTTCTCAGTATTTACTTCTTTCTACCTTTTCTTGACTTAAATACAGTTTAAGTCAGAAAACTGCAATATCTGGCACATGTTATGAGGGGCGAGCGTTATAACTTCTTGCAATTAATAATCCAGGGAAGAATACAGGGTGGAAGGAGTCGCGGAAAAAGACGCATCTTCTGGTTAAATATTTTGAGAGCTTGGTTTAACTGCACTTCTGCTGACCTCTTTAGAGCAGCGGCGTCGAAAGTGCGAATTGCCATGATGGTTGCCAACCTTCTTAGAGGAGATGGCACGTAAAGAAGAAGACCTTTCCTTGCATGATGACGTGTACAAGGGAGTATTTTTCATTTTAACGTATCTGGACAAGATACGATGTTTTTGATATTTTTAGTGTATTCATTAGCTTTTTGTTATGTTCAGTTTCGTCCTAACACTTCTTTGTATAAGACTTTTGCACTCGTTTCGAGCTAGTTATTTTAATTCTGGCCTTTATTTCCTCAACTTGATCTAATTGTAAGTTTAAAATTGCTCCGAGGTATGTATACTTGTTGACCCTCTCTAACCGTTTAACCTCGAATACAGATGTATGTTGTCAACAGAGGTTTTCGACATCGATGTATTTGGTTTTATTATTACTATATTCATTGTTAGTCCCATCTTTTTGCTTTGTCTGTTAATGACTTTTATAAGAATTTGTAAATTGTCTATATTTTCTGCCATTATTTCGGTATCGTCTGCCATCATATGATATTAATGGTACTCCATCCAATCCTTACACCTTTAGTTCTTTCCCATCATAGTGCCTCATGAAATATTAGTTTGGAGTACACATTAAATAATTGTGTCTGACTGACTACTATTTGAATTTATACTTGGTTTGTTTCACTATCTTGATTTGTACAGAGTTCGAAATTAAGGCAAGTCGTTATTATAAATAATAAACAAAAGAGGTCCTAAGGCAGACCCTTGTTGAACTCTACATTTTACTGATATAAAATGGGAGATGACCTTTAGACACTATCCCTTAGTGTCTGCCTCATAGAAGGTATAAGCTTAAGAGGGATACCTCTGAATCCAAAGTAATTTAACTTGTGGAGCAAAATGTCGTGTGAAACGCAGTCATACACCTTCGACAAGAGAAATTGCTATACGATTACTGCGTTCAAACTCCTCAATCACCTCGCTCACAACATTAAATACCCCGTTCGTAGTAGAACAAGCAATTCTAAATACATATTGTGAGTTGCTAAAGTCACTATTTGACCCAAAATAGGAATAAAACTGTTGTTTATAACCTTGTTAATCACTTTCCTAAAAGTAGAAACAATGCGTATGAGTTTGTAATTGTCAGTTTTTGCGGAATCACCTTTTCAATAGATAGGTAGTACTTTTGAGTATTTTAGTACTTCCGGAAAAACTTTAGTTAATAGAACTAAATTAATAAAATAAGTGAAAGGTGATAAAACTATTTGGTAAGTTTCTTTTAAAATTTTGCTATTAATTTAGCGAACGTCCCTATAATTAGAATTACTTAAAAACTTTATTATTTGAGAGACCTCTTCTTCCATAAGGAGAAGGATAATTTCTCTAATTAAAGAGGATACCGATATAAATAGTGGATATTGACATTATTATATTCTGTGCAATTGTAGTAAAAAATAAATTTATTTCATCTGGGGGTAGAAGAGGTTGTACCAAACTGGATCTTGTATGTTTCTTTCGTAATTTAAAATCTATATTAAAATCGCCAAGTATGATCAGTTTATCTGCTTTACTAAGTAAAGACGTTATGATATTCCCAAAATTTACCATAAACAAGTCAAAGTTACCCTTACTCAATCTGTATACAGTTATAATATTGGTTTTTATTAAAGGCACAAATCTCTAAATTTTGCTCTAAATTGTCTAAATTAAATTCATTTAGATTAAGAAAAGAATATATAAGATCTCCTTTTTACATAAATTAAAGTGATAAAGCTAATAGTCTAGAGAAAAATACCTGGTAGGTACGTTTCTGATAAAAAAATCTCTATCTTCAGATTGGTTGTTTAGGTCACGTGGTCGATAAAACAGGCCCATTAGAATGAGATGCAGGGACTGCTTTGCGTCAGTTTGTCCTGTTGCACTGGGGGAACGGACCTGTATTGCATCAATTAGTCTATTTGTACTATATGTCTTAGTTTTTTTAGTACGTAGTATATGTAATATGTATAATGAAGTACACTCACACACACATATACACACACGAGTTTAACCCAACCCCTAGGGACGTGTATATTCCACTGCTAGTCAGTGGGATACACATGTACAGAAATCAAATAGGTCTCCAGAAGAGCTAGTCTTTCTAGAACGGTACCTATCTAACCCCCAGGTTTTTCCTCCACCCCTTCACTACGTCTGACATACGTAGAGAAGGCTTATGAACTGTTACGTCGGGCGATATGGGTAATAATCAACACCCTCCATATAAGGTAAAAAGGTAACAAAAGGTGTTTTGTTAGATTTTTGTAGATTTTTTTGGTGAGGATTCTCTGATCTTCGAAACTACAAAATTCCAGAGCACCAGATCTTACCTTTTTTTCCTACTGCTATTCCGCGTGCTTTTGACTATTCTGTGCCTATCTCAGTCTTCATTACGGTACTCTATTGGGACATATCCAGCTATTTGTTGTTTAGCCGCCTGTGTGTCGTCCTGATGTTTTCATCATAGTCTGTTAGCTCTCTTAGATTTCTGTTGGGGTGGTTTCTTATTTCGTTAAATATATCTTTATGTTTTATCGTCCACTGTTTGTAGAATTTTCTTCCGATATGTGCTCCTGTATATGTATCTTCTTCTTCTTCTTCAAGTTCCACTCCTATCGGAGATTGGAAATCATTCTGGCAATTATAATTTTATTGGTTACTCGCCTAAATATTTTAATTGAACTGCATCCAAACCACTCACAGAGATTGCGTAGCCACGAGGTTTTACGTCTTCCTACGCTTCTTCTACCTTTGAATTTACCCTGCATTATATTCCTTAGTAGTTCGTACTTTTCACCTCTCATGATGTGCCCCAAGTATTCCAATTTTCTGATCTTTATGGAATTTAAAACTTCGCATTGTTTTCCTAGTTGTTTGAGAACTTGTTCGTTTGTTTTGCGATCCATCCATGATATTTTCAAAATGCGTCGGTAACACCACATTTCGAATGCTTCTAGGTTTTTAATGTTGGATTTTTTAAGTATCCAAGCTTCAACTCCATACAAAAGGGTAGAGAAAATATAACATTGAAGCATTCTTATCCGGAGCGATATATTGATATCGCGATTACAAAAAAGTTTTCTTATTCTATTAAAAGTTGACCGCGCAATTTCAATGCGGCATCTTATTTCTTTTGTCTGATCAGTATCTTCTGTGATCCATGCTCCAAGGTATTTGTACGAAGATATTTGTTCAATTTGTGTATTATCTAGTACTAGCTTAACTTTGATGTTTTGTGCTTTTGTAAATACCGTGAACTTGGTTTTCTTCAAATTGATTTTTAGTCCATAATCGTTGCAATATATATTTAGTTGTTCAGCAAGGTGTTGCAGTTCTTCTAGTGTTCCTGCCAAAAGGACGGTGTCGTCAGCATATCTTATGTTATTAAGTGGCTCACCGTTTATTATAAGGCCCTCACTGATCTCGGCAAGCGCTAATTCTGAGATGGCTTCACTGTATAAATTGAATAACAAGGGTGATAAAATACACCCTTGGCGGACCCCACGGCGAATCTGGATATCCTTGGTCAGTTCGTTTTCAACTTTCACTTTTGCTGTTTGATTCCAATGGAGGTTACAGATGATTCTAATGTCTCTACTGTCTATGTTTTTATTTAATAAAATTTCTTTAAGTCGATTATGCTGCACTCTGTCAAATGCCTTCTCAAAATCAATGAAACAGGCATATACTTCCTGATTAATATCTAAGCATCTCTGCGAAAGAACACTTACTGCAAACAGTGCATCTCGTGTTCCCAGTCCTTTCCTAAATCCCATTTGTGTATTACTTATGCCTTCATCTAATTTCTTATGTATTCTATTGTGAATTACTTTTAAAAACAATTTCAAGACATGACTCATTAAGGCTATGGTGCGATGTTCATTGCACTCCTTTGCATTGGCTTTTTTGGGAAGCAGTATGAATGTTGATTGGAGCCATTCTTTAGGTATTATACCTGTTCTATATATGGTATTGAATAAATCCAAAAGAAGATCAATAGATTCAGTATTCACAATTTTAAGTAATTCGATAGGAACTTCATCAGGCCCGGGAGATTTACCATCTTTAGCTTGTTTCATGGCATATTCAATTTCTTCTCGTGTAATGTCAGGCCCAGTATCATCCTTAAATTCTTTTGGTGCTTCTGTTCTCTCTTGGTCTTCAAGTAGTTGTGCTTATATATTATATCTTAATGTTACGTATTTAGGTGCTTTTAGTACATCTCTTATTAGCTGATTTTGTGCTACCTGTATTTTCTTCTGTTTGTTTTACAGATGTGCTCCCATGCTGCTGATGCGTAAGTTAGCGTTGGGGTGGAACTATGCTGTTGGCTACTCTTATTTTCGTGTTGAAGTCTAGTTTGCTCTTCCTGCCTATTAGCGAGGAGAATTGCATCTTTGTCAGTTTTGCTTTATGGACTGCTTGGTTAACATGTTCAGTGAATGTTAGCTTATGATTAAGTATTACTCCTAGATATTTAGCTTGATTGCTTCATATGACCCAATGTTGGGTCTTGCCCTTCTTTTCTTAAACATGACGGCCTGTGTTTTTCCCGGGTTGGGTGCTATCTTATTTTATGCACCAGGCATGTAGTCGGTTTAGAGATCTTGATGAAGTAACTAAAACGCTTATGTTAGTAAACAGAGACGGACTAGACCAATGACGTCACCTAAAGTTTTGAATAGCTCAAATTAATTTAACTTTTTTAATTTTACCTTGAAAAATAGTTTTAATATTTTTAAGTCCATTTATATTTTTTTTCTACGTTATACAGATATAAATTATTAATATTAGACATACAAAATCATGTACATTCTCTATTACTACCAATTAAAAAAGTAATTATGTGACAAGCTTTCCAAAATAATTTGGAAAATTCCAACCTATTCTTTTTTAAATAGAATAATAATAAATAATAAAAATAAATAATAATAAATAATAATAAAAAAAATTCAATGGTAATAACTTTAGTTGAAGGTGCTTTTCAATTACAATAAATTGAAAATTTGTTGTAAAGTTTACGAAGGTCAAAATACGGTTCTTATTAAGTTCTGGAGGTATACCATCAGGACCTGAAGAATATGTAGTTTTTAAAATTCATAGTCCCCTTGAAAATATCAGTCAGACTAAATTTCACACACTCCAATAGAAATAGTCCAATTTAAAATTCGGTAAATTATACTCACTATCACTATATGCACTTAAAAAATAAATGACAAATAGATTGGCTATTTCATCACCACTCTGAGCTATTACATCCCCATCTTTATATACATTACATTAGGATAAGCACAAAATGAGCATGGATTACTTAAAAGATTTGCTTAAATGTTCTCTAAATAGTTCTTATAACATACTACCTGTACTGATTTACATCTTTCCCTTAACAAGAAAAATTCCTTATATGAGTTGCTTAATGCTTTAAAATTCCTGTGAGCTTTTTTTTTGTATGACAAGCTCAATTAATTCACTCATTAAAGCTCAAAAATTTTTAATGCAGCAATTAATATCTGAATAATTTAATACCTTGTTACAAGGAATTGAGGCTAAATATTTATTTAAAACTTTATAATTACAATTATTAAAATCATAATAAAAGAAGTCATATTTAAGAAACAAATTTAAACTGGCTGCAATATAGTGTAAGTTGAATGATTTTGCGAAGTATTCAATAGAATATTAGTTGAAATCGACACAACTGCATTCCTCTGAGTACAGAAAAGAAAATTAGGTCAAAAAATGTATTATTAAGGTTATGCAAAACACTTATTTGTGACATATTTTAAAAATTGTAGCCAGTACAAATAATATTTGCTGAAGAGTGATGCGCATACTTAACTGTAACACTATTATTAAGATGGATGACTCAAGTAGGTTGTAGTCTCCACAAATACAGAATTCACAATCATTGAATATATCCACTGTCTATCCAAGTCCAACATGCCGATGAAATTCTCATCATATACTGAATCACATGACCCTGGAGGAAAGTACTTAGCACCAATGACTAACTCTTGCGCCACACATGACCCGTGTAAAAACATTGAATGAACGGGCTTAAAAACAGCAGCAAGAACACCATCATCACGAGTCTTTAAGTAGTTTTAGTGTCTCTATCACGTCTATACACATTAAAGTCACTCAATCCCAATTCAGCATCTAAGATTCTAGATGTAAGCCATGTTTCAATAATAATAACATCATAACTAGAAAGACTCACAGCATGTGTGAAATTCTTAAGTTTAGTGCACAGACCGCCAACATTCTAAAAATATAAGATTAATGATCGTTTTTTGGATTTAGTGACAATAATTTTGGGTACTACATTAAAGTACTTGATCCTCAAGTCAATCTCACCCTGTTTTTCTGCAATTGTAACTCCTCCTGATAAACAGCCTTTACGTTCTCACGCTGTAAAGGGGTAAGATCAGCTCAAATCTTATCTAATATTATCCAAATTATTATTTCATTAACTAATTAAATAAATTTTTGGAAATTTATAAAAATGGAAAGTCAGGCAAGAAAAAAATTAGCTGTATAAGCCCTTTTAGAAAAACAATAAAATGCAAATCAGACCTTTCGTGTTTCTTATGCTCATCATAGATGCGAAAATTATGCTCATGATATATGAGAAATTTAGGTAAGCCTTAAAAAATTAGTTTTAATATTAAAATCACAATTTCTTTAACTTTTCTCAATATTACCTCATAACTATTTTCGGTAAAAAAAAATTTTATCAAAGTAAAAATTTATAACACAAGAAAGTTAGGATTGCCAATTGTTAATTTAAGATAGGTGGTAATGTCAATATTTAAATATGAAAACTATTTATTAGCTCGTTTAAAATTATGTAGTTTCCATTATATCTTCATAATAACAATTAATATCGAACAAAGGCCAAAATAAAATGACAGAGCTCTTCTTATTAAGAAAATTGCCACTTTCAATTTAGCATTCATTTCATCTTTAGGAATACATTTCCCATACGAGCAAAACAAAACGCGTTTGAAAACAGCCCCGGAAAAACAATAAACACTTCCCAAGAACCCAGATATTCTCCGGCAACTGATACTTCATTCCCCTTTTCAAGTGTTAAGCTCTTAATGAGTACTTTAATACACCCACTTCTTAGATATGAGAAAGTATTACCCTACATGTTGACATGGCAGTGTGATAAATATTACGAAAAGGGTTAGAAGTTATTTTTCGTAAAATTTACAAATATTTGTGAAATTTTCAAATAGTGCTGTCAATAGAAAGAAAACTAAATAGAATGAGTAAGAGTAAATGTTAAAGTAAGAAAATAAATTTGCATCAATTTTTTAGTTTCGTGTGTGAAATTTCGTGGCCTAATTTCATGGATTAACAATTGATAAGTGTCACATAAAACGGCGAATAAGATATTTTTAGGTTATTCAGCTATTGTACGCATCTAATTATTGTAATTGCTGCTAAATTTAATAAGTTTTTTTGATTTTAGGAATCTTAATTCTTGACTATAGTTTTTGAAAAGGATGTAACTTAACTAAATATTGGTTTTATAATGTTCTCACATAATAGAGAAAAAATAAAGAAATCGTGCTTAGGCTATAGAGAAAGTAAAACAGCTTTATTCTGTATTCCCTGCAGACTGTATTCATATTTAGCATCAAATAAAGTGTCTGCCTTAGTTAATCAAGTAGGACTTGCTAATTGAAGAAAATTCAATGAATAAATATCTAAACATGAAAATTAAGCTAAATAAAAACTTGGTTTTTGTTCTTGGAAAGCATACGAATCTTATTTAAAAAAGAGAGATATTAATGCATAACTACAAAACAAAATCTATTAAAAAGAGTCTTACTAAAACGCGGTATTATGCAGCATTATGGAGATTATTCTATTCCTACTAAAATATAATACAATCGACCCATGTAGTAAAAAGTTATCGAACTTATTAGAACTTATATCGCATAACAATGTTGCATCTTACTTCAACAACATAATGAGCGGCATAAGAAAGGGCAAATCTCGTATTTCTCACAAAAACTACAAGATGAATTCCATAAAATTATTACCAATGACAAAAGCAGAAGATAATAAAAGACATTTTGTGTGCGAAATATTATTTCTTAATATTTGTCTGCAGTCCGGATATCAACTACAGTGAGCCAGTAACTGAAGTAGTTCAGTTACGTCGATACGTCAAAACAAATACATTGGAGCTAAAAGAAAGCTTTATTGATTTTCTTTCAGTTACTGATAAAACAGGTGAAGGTATCAGTCAAGCAATCCTAAAAAAATAGACAAATATGGACTTAACCTAACGAACTTAAAAGACAAATCCTATGACAATGAGAGAAATTTGACCAGGAAGTATAATGGAGTTCAGTCCAGACTACTTCAGGAGAGCGAGTTGGCATATTTTGTTTCATGTACTGCTCACTCCCTAAATTACGTTGTTGCTAATGCGGCCAATACCACTACTGAGAACAGTATTTTTTTGCGGATTAAACTTCAGAAAATTCTCCGACAATATGTTATGAAAACCTAACGGCAACACAAGATGGTCTGCAAGATTACATGTGGTCAAAACTATGTATTAATATTATGGTAAAGTTGTGCAGGCTCTAGTGGATCTTAAAAACCACAATTTCTCAACACCAGAAACTAAGAGTGAGACCAGCTCCCTCGTGAAAAATATTGGGAAATTTGAATTCATAGTTTTGACACATTTCTAGCGTGATTTGTTGAAAAAGATTAATTATGTCAATGAGTTTTTGCAAATAAAAAATTCAACAGTAAATTTGGCGGCCCGGTACTGTCAAAGTCTTTACCGCTCTTGAAGTCTTCCAGAGAGTTTGATCCATCTGAGCCAATACTGAGGGTATAGTCTTAGCATTTATGAGTGCTCTACCATCTGAATTTTCAGAAAAAAGAAAAGAAAAAGACCAAATTAGCTGATAATTTTTCGACAAGTACTGAAAATGTGTACCAAGTAGTATCAACTATAAGCATATGAAATTCCAGTGCTATAAAACAAAACACACACACACACAAGCATATTAATATATTAATATTATAAGTATATATATATATATATATATATATATATATATATATATGTATAAACATTTCTAATTCTAAAGTTCATTATGACAGCACAAATCCCAACTCAGATCAAACTTTTTTGCCGTAAATTAGACTCCTTGCTTTCTGTTCATATCCTGGATTCATTCGACATGAAACTTTCGTCCAAATTTATTCGTCTGTATAATCATTCCCTATCCAATTTAAACCGCAACTTAAACAAGTTAGGTTCTTCCAACTACGACAAGATCAAAATCCATGATAAATAGATCCGTAACCTCACTGACGTTGATATTTCTCCGAACGTCTCCAAGTTGTTGGCCCTTGGCCCAAAGTTTGGTTTACAACCTACTTTTCGTGACTACTCTATTTCCAATATCCTGGCTGACATTGAAAATGTCCTCTCAGATGCCACTGATGTCAACGTATTGGATCTTAGATCCCAATCTAATAACAAGCTTTTGAACTATTCAAAACAACCCAAACCATCTCTTTCACCAGCTGATTAAGCTTTCAAAGAAACAGCAATCTTCCTTAAAACCCATCCTGAACTTGTGGTCCTTACTAGTGATAAAGGAAATGCCACAGGTATCATGTATAATGATAAATATCTCACCCTTAGCTCACGCTTATTGGAGGATAATCATTATTATAAGCTCCTTTCTCGCAATCCCACTCCAACGTTTAAAACAAAGATTAATAATTTTATCACCAAATTAAAAAAAGATGAACTTCTAGACCAGAATATTCCTAAGCTTCTCCACTCTTATAATGGTTATGCTCTACGTTTCTATTGTCTTCCTAAAATTCATAAACCACAACTTTGTATGAGACCCATTGTTTCCTCTATTAATACTCATAATGGTTATATTGCCAATTTCCTCAAAAATATTTTAACTTAATCGTATGATGCAGATATTCAATTTAATATCACTGATTCTTTTAAGTTTGCTAATTTTATTGTAGTTTCTTTATTTTCTAATCTTCCTCTTTCAGTTGTCCTTACTTCAATTCACAAACATTGGGATATTATCCAGCCCTTTCCCCAAACCCCTGGGGAAGTCAGTCTTTTCTGATTTGCTGAAACTTGTTTTTGAGACAAATTATTTAATTTTCAATAACCAATTTTTTCTCCAAATCTTTGGTACTCCCATGGGGTCCTCAATATCCCCAATTTTAGTCAATTTTGTCCTTGATGATTTAGTCGAAAATTGGCTACAGAATTTGACTTTTCATGTTCCTTTTGTGAAAAGGTATGTCGACCTCATATTGGCTCTTCCGCCAGATTAGGTTCATAGCACTTTATCACATTTCAATGCATATGATCATCATCTACAGTTCACTTGTGAGCTGGAGAGTCATAATTGTATTCCTTTCCTAGATATGCATATTATACGAGGTTGTGATCTTATGTTAGTACTTCTTGGTATAGAAAAGAAATGGCTAGTAACCGTTTTCTTAATTACCACTCATGCCATGCGATGAGATACAAATACAACCTCGTACAAGCTCTTAGTTTAAGGGTTCATAGGTTGACACATCCTTCTCACCGAAGGGATTCTTCTAGCCTTCTCAAGTTCATTTTGTTACAGAATTCTTATCCATTATATGTAATTAATAAATTTCTTTTCTCTACCAGTTACACACTGTCTAGACACAGTTTGAATTACAATAGGCAAGTATACGGTCAACCTGATATCTCAGTAGGCACTCCAGAAAACGACTCTTATAACGTTACTTCTTCCCCTTTACGTTACTACTCTCTCCCTTATTATCCTTATCTGACTGAGAAGCTCGCAAAACTCTTATCATCTACACCAGTTAAAATTGAAGTTAAAAATGTCAGAACAATTGGTAAACTTTTCTCTAAAACTAAAACCCCTTAAAACCCGTTGGAAAAGATCAATGTGGTTTACAACATCCCCTGTGTGGATTGTAACCTATGTTACATTGGCCAGACTCGTAGATCCCTTAAAGGTCGACTAACTTCTATCAAGAGTGATATTAGATGTCATAAAGATTCCAGTGCCTTAGCACAACACATTCTTACGTCTGGCCACCGACCAGATTATGAACATATCAAAATTCCCTGCACAGAAAGCAACCATTTCAAGAGAAGCTTCCTTGAAATGTGCCACATTTTTCTCAATCCCTCCACCATGAATAAACGTACCGACATCAACAATCTCAGTTTATTTTACCATTCTCTTCTCTCCAATATTAAATAACGAATTCTTCCACTCTCTTTTGTACTCCAGACTGTTTCATTTTCGTTTCCTTTGATCACATATTATCACATCCCATGATAGCTACCTATCAACCTTCTCTTTATTTCCCACTGGTACTTACTCTTATATCCAACCTTATACATTTATACTGATTTCCTTTCTTCACTACATATTGGTTTTGCAGACAGTTACACTTAATATTTCTATTTATTTCAGTGTCCTCTGCGTTGTAGGTTTGCGTTCTGGTGTATTGCGCCTGCTCGTCTCATATTCTCTAAAAGTTGGATCAACTCACAACGATGAAAGATACACATTTACTTCATTGAAAATGCTGGCAATTTGACATTCGTTTTCGGATTAGAATTCTTTAATTTGAAATGCGTCCTAAAGCGAAGTACAAAATCTTTTTTAATGTTAACTTTGTTATAAGAACAGCTCTGTGCCAGTGTGTTAAGTCAATTTTTTAATTTTATATCTACACTTTACTGTTATAAGTTAGTTTTTTTTACGTGCAATATGACGAGTTTTTATAGAGCTTTGTAGTAGTTTTTATTAATTCTTTCGCGTTTAAATAAAAGTTTTTGGCATTTTTATGAATGCGAATACTACTATATAGAAACATTTAAGCTACCAAGAGAATGGTGTGTTTGTTTTACACCTTATTATTCTTCACTCACCATTCGTTAGTTTTTTCCACTTGTTTTTATATTAGTGCCTACCACCATTGTAATTTTTTAGATTGAACTAATGAAGCCTGTAAATTGAATAAGCGAAACGTCTTCAAATATAGGAATGGATCTATGATTTATATATGTATATATATATATATATATATATATATATATATATATATATATATATATATGGTGTGAAATTTCAACGTAACTAAAAAAATAGTTTTATTGAGGTATTATTTTTTGGTGGTAGAAGGAGGGTGTGCCAAATTGCCCCTGACAAGTCTATTTGTTTTGACCATGACTTTATGACATATGCGACAGAGTTTATGACATATGCTATATCTTTTCTTTCCTAAAACATGTCAAAACCGATTAGAACCTTTTAAATCGAAAATTTCAGTGATGGCATTTGTGCACAGTGAAATAGTGGATATCTTTGTAAATAAAATAATAAAAAAGAATTAAAAATCAGTAAATTATTAATCCCAAATATATGCACGTTTGAAACTCAGATGAATCAAATAAAATACATGAAAGTAAAGTGTATATATGTGTAAAAGTCTATTAAATACGCGAATGATACAGTAGTTCTCTTAAAAAATATTGAATGTCATCAGATTCTGCTTGATCTTATTCACGAAGTAGGAGATATAAGCTCAAAATAAACTCAAACAAAACCAAATCTTCGGTCTGTAGTCGTAACACACATCTAGATGCAGATGTGTGTTACGACTACAGATGTAAACGCACCTTAAATCGCATAAAAATATTACAAATTGCATAATAAATTATATTATTAAGGTAAGCCATCTGCTTCATGCAACATTTTCTTATAAGTACAAAATAAATCACTAAAATAAATTAAAGAGTCGATTTTTTTTATCTGTATACATAGCATTGAGCAAAAAGACAAAAGAGGGAATCTAATCGTTATGAAAAGTTGACCAAAAAGTGGCCTCTGATGGCGGACATATCCGGAAATTCGAATGCGCCAAATTGAAATTTTCCAGCAGTTATTAACTGTAGCTATAAAATAGTTTTCAGAATGTGTCTTAGACGAGAAAGTTTTAATTAAACATTAATGATAACAGTTTAAAATGTGACACACTTGTTAAAAAACTTAAATATAAAGAATATAAATAAAATTTCATGTGACAATTGGAACAAACAAAAACATAACCCAACTAAATTTGATTTCTTAAACAAGGAAAGATTATCTTTCCTTGTTTTATGTGGCCTCTCAAGATGGCACTTCCTATCTAACAATATTTTTGCCTCCACTACCTTTACATTCCCTCTGTTGTCTTTTTGCTCGATGACACATAGACACTTAAGATATTTTCCATTAATTTAATATCTACCAAAAAGATATATAATAATTATATAGAGCTATATTAATTAAACAAAATTTAATTAGACTTTCTCATTCACCCAATCCGACTCCACTGTTCGTATAAACAACATGATACAGTAGAATTTTCACCCAGTTTTCACGTTGGCTTATAATTTACGGGTAGCTAAGTTATATGAGAACTTGGCAGTAAATTAATGTAAAACAAAATATTTTAGCTGTGAACTTATAACTTTCTTAACATTAATTAGGCACTATTAAAATTTTGAGGCTTGGATTGTATTTCTATATTTAGAAATTTAATATAAACGCTACGTTGTAAATAAGCACGTGGATGTAGGTAAACAATGTTCAATTTCTTCTACAAATAACAACATCAAAATTAATTTCGTTTAAAAATAATATTTTAGATACATTTTGATTTATACTAGTTATAATATGTTTTTTCTTTTCTGTTCCTACTCTGTCGTTGGAATCACCTAATATGAAATTTTATAGTTGTCAAGACCTTATACTTTAATCATCTTGTCCTAGATTTCGTTTTAAGACATCGTAACCATTCTTTTGTATTTGTAATATTACGTTGTTCATTTTCATTTATTTCGGACCATGATTAAATATAATTTTTAAGTTTTTGTGGAATCGTTATTGACCCTGTTACCTTTACTTACACCACTGTAAATGTGTATCTCCCATTTCTTCATTTGCTTTTCTTGGCTCAAACGTCTTCTTGGCGAACACCCATCTTTCACTTTAAATTGACTGTACCGTTGCATTTTACAGCACAAATCGTTTGTCTAATAATTGTCATTTTTGCTAATCTTACAATTTTTGCTGGCAGTTGGAATTCTTTTAGCGTTTCTATTAATTTGTTTCTGTCTATTGTATCGTAGACGGCTTTGTAATCAATGAAAAGTACTAGTGCTGAAATGTTGTATTCATAACAATTGATCAGGATTTGTTCTCCTTGATTGTATTCTCCTTGATTCTTCTCTACATATTATATTTCCAATTGTTTTTTAATTAGTATGGCACATAGTAGAGCACTTTATATAATACCTCTAACAAGGATATTCCTCTATAGTTAGCGCATTCAGTTCTATCTCCCTTTTTGTGTATAGGAATTATAATGGACTTATTTTATTGTTGAGGAATTTATTTGGTATCTTACACTTTTAGTATTAGCTCAATAAGTTAGTTTCTTAAAGCCTCTTCTCCATATTTTAAGTTATCTGCCACAATGCTGCTCTTCCCAGGGCTTTGTTGATTTTTCATACCTTTTATTATTTCTTAAATTTCTTCTCTTGTGGGCTTTGGCATTTCTTCTATTACTATTTGAGGTTTATGAACATTAAAATTTTCTTCAGTAGTGACTCCGTCATTTAGAATCTCTTTAAAATATTCTTTTTGCCTTTCACATATTTGGTATTCGTCCAATATCAGGTTTCCTTGCTTATATTTTACATTCATCGTTCTTCCCTGATACCCAGTTTCAACATATTTTACCTCTTTGTAAAATTTTTTATTTAATTTTTCTTCAATACTCCTTACTTTATCATCATTCATTTACTTTCGTTTTCGCGCCCGTAGATTTTTCTTTACTTTATTTCGTTGTTAGGCATACCTTTCTAGGTGATCTTGTTTTTGCGATAGTAAACTTTTTATTCTCAAATCTAATCTTTGTTTAACTCTGTTCTATGTTTGTTATCAAACCAGTGGTTTTATCTAAATCTTTTTGTTGTTGGTATGTCCTTTGACCCTACTTCCTTTATAGTGTTTGTCAATTTTAAGAACTTTTGTTGTATGTTATTCCCAGTAGTACTATCTTGTTTGGCGTAGGTTTCTTGTATATCCTTTTGATAATCCTGCGCTACCTCAGATTTTCGCGGTTTTTTAAAATTACATTTCCGTTGCATTCTTTTTCCATTTATGATTTCTAATTATTGCTTCTCTCATATTAATTCTAACCGAAAAATGATCAGAGCCTACGTCAGCCCCTCTGCACGTTTTTACATTTGTTATTTAATTGGCGAATTTCTCTTGTATTATGATGTGGTCTATTCGATTAGTTTCATTTGATCACGGAATTTTTCACGTTTCTTTATATACATTTTTTCTTCAGAAATGCGTACTCATTATTTTCATCCTGTTTTTAATGGCGAATGGAAATTGGCGTCGCCTGTAATAATTTTAATATCTTGTCTAAGCCAGACAATGACTCTTAAGGTCAGACACATCAGTCCCGTCACAGTCTCGGCTAATGTTTGGTCACAGAACTATTAATTATCTGACAGCTGGGAAACTGTTCGTCGCCTGAAGAATGTGAATGCCGGCGCCATATTTCTATTAAAGAATATTTTGTATGACTTATTGTTCAGTTCTGCGCCAGGACAGTGACGAGACGTGACTGATGTGTCTGAATCGACCTTAATTCTTCATAAAATTCATCTTTTTTTTTCTCTTTTTTCTTCTGTTAAAGCATGTATATGAATCAGCGATATTATGTTTTCTTTTTCCTTAATTCTAATTGCACACATTCTGTCAGATTTTGTTAGGATTAGTTTTACCTCCTCCACGTCTTCATGTACCAGAAAACCTACTCCAAAATTGCTATTATCGCCTACAATGTATAAAACGTGTATGAACTAACATTTTTATTGTTATTTGCAGTCAATTGTGTTTCTTGTATTGCTACGATCTGTATTTTATATTTTTAAGTTCTTCAATTTGGTAAATTATTGCTTCCTCCTCGTATATTCCTCGTACATTCCATGCCGAAGTATTTCGGTACCTATGTTTATTTTTTTGTTTTGCTATTTATGCTATACTATTTATGTTATGTTTTATTGTTTATCGCTAGCGTCCGTCGGCATAATGGGTCGTTTTTTCTTTTTCCACTACAAGATGCCGTTTTTGGGTCCATATTTACAGAATTTTTTCGTTTGAAAGTACCATTTCCGGGACATTCCTATTTTATGCCGTCCACAGTAAGTTTTTTGTACTCTATTTTTACGTTTTTACCTTGAGCTTTTAATTCCTTGCCTTTATTTAAATTTCCTGCCTCATGTGTCTTTCCTTTACGGTCAGGTCATCGTTGATGAAGATCTTTTCTCAAGTAAAAAATCTAAGTTTACTTTTTTCTTTAATTACCTTTTTTTTACCATTATCATTTATTTGCAGATTTCATTTTAACATCTCGTCGTTCTCATTCTCTGAATCTTCTTTCCTTGGTTTTCTTTTGCTTGGGGTCCTGGATGTTTGTTTGCTCTTTAGGGAAGGTAAAATCGGCCCTCTTTTATTTTCTTCTTGCCTTCTAATGCGTAAATGTTACTGTAAAAAAGACAGAGTTCCACCAGTATGACTGTTTCGAATTGTAAATAACCTTACTTAACCTTATTATTTCAAACACTAGTTTTTACTGCAAATAAGTTTTTTTTTTCAGAAATTTTTTACTGCGGTATTACGAAGTCGGTCAGATAGCTCAGCGGGCTGTGCGGCTGCCTCTCATTCGCTTCACTGTCGAATGGTTTAGTGGATGTGGGATCGAGCCCAAGCTCGGTGTACAGAAAACAAAAAGTCTAACGCAGCAGTTTAAAATTCTAGATGAATCTGCGGCTTAGACTAGGATATGCTGGGATCTGATCGGCCTATGGTGGAGCAGTACGGCAAGAGATAAGGGCTTGCGGCTTGGTGATACTCCTCCATAGATCCCTACCGGACAGGCGAAACGCCTAAAAAACCGGATATATATATATATATATATATATATATATATATATATATATATATATATATATATATATATTACGAAGCCTTTTTAAATTCACATATGTAAACAATTTTTAAATTATTTTTCGCTACTAATCGCGATATTGGTATCTTAGTAGGAGAAAAATAAACTTACTTTTATCTGCTTAGTACACCGTCGCCCTTGTTCCATTTGTCTCTGTAATTTTACACATATTTTTTCTTTCTAATCTAATGTTTTAATATATAATATAAAGTGTTTTAAAATGGTATGTCATAAATTAAATCACGCATTCCGGACGCAACAATAAATTGATTGAATTCAACTTACCTTAGTACAAAAGTGTACACAAAAAAGTTACAGCCCTGTGAAGTTACAAAATAAAAATTGTTTTATTTACGTTATCTCCTAAACTACTTGACATTTTGTAATAAAAATGGACACGTTACTTTCTTGGTCTGAAAGCATTTTTCATAAAAAAGAAACAACAAAATCTAGGCGCACAGAAAAATTTTAAGGGGGTGTGCAGCCCTAAACTTTTGAGTACGTTTAAGTCAAATTAATTTTGTGGCATCATTAGTTTAACACATCATTTTTAAAGATTTTTTGTCTCTTATACCTTTTTTCAAAAATTAGTTTCTATTGAGTTACGGCCCTTTTCATTAACCTGATGATATGATCATGATATTACAATAACTGTTTAAAATAACCCCCATTTTCTTCAATACAAATTCGGTATCGTTTTAATAAGGAAAACTGAATGCGCTGAAAAATCATCTTTTTTGAAGAAATTCATTTGCAGCTTTAATTATTTTAACCATCAATTGTTGTTCGTCCTCTATTGTCACAGAATACACTTTTTCTTTCATAAACCCCCAGAAACAAAAGTCCATGGGGTTAAGACCTAGACTCCAGGGTGGCCAAGAAATAGCTGCTTCACGACCCCTTCCAATCCACCGACCAGAATACTGCCTGCAAAGGTATTCCTGGACTTTATTACAGTAATGCGGTGGAGCGCTATTTTGTAGAAACCACATATTTTGCCTTATTGCAATATTCACTTCTTCCAAATTCTCTTGTAAATCGTTTGCCAATAACTAAAAATAATTATCACCATTTAAATTGTTGGGAAGAAATACTGTGTTGATTAGATTGTTATCCACAATTCCTGCCGACACATTAACTTTGAAAGTCCTTTGGTGATGAATCGTTTTTCTTGGAGTAAGGATTTTCGGCGGCCCAAATGTGCTCGTTATGATTGTTTATTATTCCATTTCTACTGAAGGTAGCCTCGTTAGTAAACAAAATATTTCTAATAAAAGTAACATTTCGAGTGTTTTTTATTAACAACCAATCGCAAAATCCAATCCTTTTAGGATAATCTTCAACCAATAACTCTTGAACCATTGTAAGTGATAGGGTTTAAGAAGCTGATTCTTCAAATGCCTTAAAACCCTTACGTGAGGAACATTTAGTTGAGCAGCTACTACTCTTGTACTTATTTTAGGGACTTTTATGATGATTTCTAAAATTTTTTTATCAGTTATATCCAATATTTGACGACCACTATTGCCAGCTACTTGCAGTTGGAATGTACTCGTTTCTTGTAAACGACGAGCAATGGTCAGAAATAATTTTCTATCGGGTGTATTTCGATTGGGGTATTTTACTGCGTGACACCTTGCGGCTGCTGCACTATTTTTTTGACATTTACCTGCGATATTCCCGATAGTTTATTAAAATCATAATCTAATCTGATCCAACTTACCCAAAGTTAAATGCATAGCTGCCATTTCCTGAAATGTATAGGCCATTGTCATATCAAAATTTTTAATATTAATCTTATTTACACAATAAATGATAGCTTTAAATTATTGACTATTATTGATAGAACTGTTTGTAATTATTATATGTGTAGAAACGAATTCTAATTTTATGGTCAACTAGGAAAAAACTAGTTTTTCGAAAAAGTGATAGGTGGCAAAAAAGTTTTAAAAATAACGTGTTAAACTAATGATGCCACAAAGTTCATTTTATTTGAACGTACTCTAAAGTTTGGGGGTTTGAGAGCTGCACACCCCCCTTAAAAATTTTCTGTGCGCTTAGATTTTGTTGTTTCTTTTGTATGAAAAATGCTTTTAGAACGAGAAAGTAATGTGTCCATTTTTATTACAATATGTCAAGTAGTTTAAGAGAAATTTCAAGCAAAAAACAGTTTTCATTTTGTAACTACAAAGGGCTGTAACTTTATTTGTGTACACTTTTGTAACAAGGTAAGTTGGATTTCATCAATTTATTTTTGTCCCCGGAATTTGTGATTTAATTTATGACATACCTTCTTAAAACACCCTGTATATCGACTATACAAAAACAAGTATACTATCGGCATATTACTAAAGTGTCGAGCTTCACAATATTGATGTAAGATTTACAGGGTCAACTTCATTTTATTGTCCTGTTGTATTGTGTGTGTTGTTATAATTTTAACTATTGCTATTTTTTTTAATATGTTAGTAAAATGTCTTTGTAAATTGTTATTTATATTTCAAATATTTATATATATTAGAAATTTATCTTAAGGATTTCTGTCACTGGACAGCTCTCCCCTATGTTAATTACTTGATAAACATATTGATTATTGTTTTTTTTATTTGTAGAAACAGATTTCAATAAATAAAGGATAAAAAAAAAATTGATATTGCAAGAAATAGAGAATTAATGGAAAATGTGATCGCTAACATCCATTAGTGGATTTGCATCTGAAGAAGAAGAAGAAAAAAAAAATTATTGTCCTTATAAATAAACCTTAAACAAACCACGTAGGTAAAATCAGGAAGACTACGAATTATGAATTAAAACGATAGATGAAATTGCTTATTGTTTGATATATTTGTACAATATGTTTGATAAAGGTCCCCATACAGCTCCAATCAGAATTGTAGTTTTTTCATTTTCTTTCCAAACAAATATCATTTATTAAAGCAGATGGTACTCAAAGTAATAACAGCCGACGAATACACATCGTAACACTACCGACGGCGAAGATTCTGTTCTCTCAGATGACCCGTTCATAATTTGATTAGTCGGGCCAGGATAAATGGCTCTGTCGTTAGGAGACCAGCAACATCAGGCAAGTCTAGAGGCTCCTTCTCCGGCGAAAATATAATAACAAAATAAGTTCGACATTATTTTGGGTGTAGTTAGATGACTTCAGGATGTGTATTGGGTGGTGTTATTGGATCGAGAAGAGTGACGATGATTATATCCAAATGTTTACGGTAATACTTCAGGAGAGATATGAAACATCTTTGGGAAGTTTGTTTTGTTATCATCTGGTGACAATCTTTGTTTTTATTTTGGAATAACTCTTATTTTGAAACAGAATCCTTATTTATGTTAAAAATTGGTTTTTATTTTATTACATAAAATTAAAGGGAATTTATTTATATGTAGAAAAAATAAACTTTCAGAAAAATTAAATGTAGTTGTATCCTTTGCTGTAAAATAATTTGCTTACTACAATTTGACACTATAGAAAATCAGAGACAACGCATAAACATTTAGTTTTAAATAGCGTTTATTAAAGCAAACTTTTCTTCAAATCAAATGCTCTATTAAAAAAAAACAAAACTCAAATTACACTTTTTTTTAATTTATCTACTTAAATGTAATTCTCATAATTTTTTGTATACGTTGATTAAATAAAATGAGTTGCTAAATCATTATGCTGCTGGTGCTTAGCTTGTGTAAATGAGGAGAGTAAAATTACATGTCAAAAGTCATCTATCGTAAAATCCACTGTATTCAAAAAATTCCACAAATAAAAAAAGCCTTAATCAACGAAAAAGTAATCTGAATTTTGGTTTGTGTAACATATAAATGTTAAATACAAAAAAAAAACATCAAAAGAAGTACCAAAAATTTCTTTCTAATCTCTTAATAATTTAATTTATATATGCTAATCTTTAATGATATCTTTTTTAATTTACATATGCTAACTTAAATCTCCATAAGAAAGTTAAAGAATTAGCTGGGGTAGCAAAACAAAAAACCTTAAGCATAGTATTGGACAAACAAGGAAACATTTTAGTGGAGACGGAACAAAAATTAGGAAGATGAAAAGAATATATGGAGGAATTATTTCATGACCAGGGACAGGAAATATATTTAAGATAATCAGAGCAAAGACGAGGGACCCGAAATAAAAAAGTCAGAAGTTATGCATGCAGTAAAGTCCATGAAAAATAATAAATTGCTGGTCCAGATGAAATACTAAATGAACTGATAAAACTGGTCAATGAAAAAAATATAGATCTTTTAGTCCAACTACTGCACACAATCTATTCCACAGGAATCATTCCACGTGAAATGCTGACATCAACATTTATTTGTCTACCAAAGAAAGTAAAAATGCCAATGAAGGTAGTGATTATCAAATGATCAGTCTAATGTCACATACCTTAAAAACCCTACTAAAAATCATTCATAATAGAAAACGCGCTAAGCTGGAGATGGATGTTAGTGATTCCCCGTTTGAATTTCGGAATGGAGTGGGCACAACAGAGGCACTATTTTCTTTTACCGTGCTGACCCAAAGATGTTTGGATGTTAATCGATATCTTTATCTATGCTTTATAGACTACAACAAGGCATTCAATAAGATAAAACATGACCTACTTATAGAAGTACTCAAAAACAAGAATCTGGATGTGAGGGATGTAACATTGATATTAAATTTATACTACAGCCAACGATCCAATGTGAAAATTGGAAGAGAAATGTCAAAAGAAATGAACATAAGGAGAGGGGTCAGGCAAGGTTGCATACTGTCGCCGTTATTGTTTAATGCTTATTCTGAAGAAATCAGATAAGAAGCTTTGATAAACGAGACAGTCGGTATAAACGTGAATGGAAGTTTAATTAACATCATTAAGAATGCCAACGATACAGTCATAATAGCCGACAACTTGGAAGACTTAAAAAGAATAATGAACAAATTATTAAGATATAGTGCAGAATATGGACTCTCTCATTCTCGAACATCAAAAAAACCAAATAGAGAGAGTAAAAAGATATAGTTTTTTGGGAACGATAATCACAAAAAATAACGATTATTATGCTGTAATAACAGTCAAATTTGAAAAAGCAAGTGCTAACTTCGTGAAAATTAAAAAGATTTTATGCAGCAAAGATCTGACATTGGCGCTCAGAATAGGACTAATTAAATGCTAAGTACACAGTGTACTCTAATATCGAGCTAAATCATGGACATTAAACCAAAATACAATAATTAGACTTAACGCGTTTAAAATGTGGACATTTAGAAGATTGTTACGGATTTCATGGTAGATAGAGTCACGAATACAGAAGTGTTAAGGAGAATAGGCAGAGAGATAGAAATGGAAAATACAATAAATAAAAGAAAATTTCAAATTTTGGACATTTGATGAAAGGTGAAAGATACTACCATGATGCCAAGATACTACCATACTAGCCATGATGATTACCAACCTTTGTCTCAGAGACGGCAGTTAAAGAAGGAAAAAATCTTCAGTGAAATAAAGAAGAAATGAAATAGAAACGAGAAAAAAATCATACGTTTTTAAATTGGCGTGATCAAAGAGAAAATATCTAGAACTGAAATGTCAATAGCAATAAAAACTAAACTACGACAGTTAAATAAAATCTACAATTCTATCAACGAACGATTAATTACGGTCCATCTTACTACTTGGATAAACAAATCTTAGATAATAAATATCTGCTGAGACCTTACGTGCTGATTGAGATAACCAACTGAAAAATATAAATGACGTTTTCTTTTGATATTCATAACCAGACATGGGCTAACCTGCAAAATACCTAAGGTCTATAATTGCTAGTATAATCATGTAAGGCTAAATAATACATTACATTTTAAAACGTAAGCGTAAAATGTCAATCTGATCTGATCACTTTCCAGTAATGGAAAAGACTGTCCATATTAATGCTAACACTGTGCAATCGTAATTGGGACTCAGATTTTAAATGTATAATTCATATTTACAAATCACTAGTACGATCAATGGACCATGTTATGAGAGGGCAAAGATACTCATTATTACAGCTTATTATTCAGGAGAAAATTCGAGGAAAGCGAAATGTGGGAAGATAAGGAATATCGTGGCTTAAGAACTTAAGGGAATGGTTTACATGAAGTAGTGCAGAACTATTTAGAGCTTTATTTAACAGAGTCCGCATAGCAATAATGATTTCCAAATTTTAATAGAAGATGAAACTTAAAGGCGAAGTACGATTAAGACTCGATTATGGATTAGTTGTATACTTATCTGCAAAGAATACTCCTTTTGCTTAACTAAAAGTCATACAAAATACAGCACTAAGTATAGCAACATGAGCATTTTGTACTAGCCCTATATAAAGTCTCTAATGTTTAATTAGGGAACCACCTTTAAATTTTAGAATAATGTACTTACTGTTATTAACATATGCATCATCCATATGTGCGACCAAATCGCATCCTACTTTCCATCATACTATCGCTAAACGTTTCAAAAAAACTTTTACGAGAGAATCAAAAGATATCTACCATAATATCTACTATAATATTTAATTCCCAAAATTTTTTTGATAGGACAAATACCGCAAGACCTCCCCCTGGACCTTTCCTTATTTCCCAGTTATTCAATCATTTTACAACATACTTGCTTCTTTCTCAGATCATTGCCATATCTCTACAGATTCATCCAAAACTACTTATGGTGGTACTCCAGTTGTAGTATGTAATCTGGAGAACTATATTGAATTTAGTAAGCCCTCATGTATATACGTACTTAAAAATTTCCAAATTCTGTCATAATTACCGACTCTTTACTAATTTTAATTAAATAACAATTGGATCAGTGAGATCCAAAAGGATAAAATTCCATTATTTGCCAAATTTATTTAAGATAGCAGCTTTGTTTATTTTGCCAAGCTCTACAGACTTAGTCAAAGGCAAATAACATTCCATCACAATCACAACGAAAATATTTTCATCATTATCATCTAAAAAGATAACCTTCCAGTTTTATATATTCTTGTTTTTTTTTGTTTTCTATTTTCTACTCTTTGTTTTTACTTTTCACTTGTCACTTGACCATATTACCTTCTCCTCAAAAGCATATTGTGACAGAGTGTTTGATATTACATCAGCTTTTGAGGTTATGTTTTGTATTGTATGTTGTGTAAAGTGAGTTTAGTTTGTTCTAATAATAAGAAAATTATTTAATGGTTTATGATGTTTAATATTAATAACTGTAATAGTCAGTCTCCTGTGAAAAGAAAAGGTAGTGGAGAGACAAAATTAAAAGAACAGAAAGCAAGAAGGGATGAATCAGAATTTGTCACTTCCAAAGGTGTTTTGGTAGAAGAAAGGGAGACTGGGCCTGACTGTTTATGTAAGAAAAAATACTTAGATTTATTTTCCCCTGAAGAGAAAGCAGATATTATTAGACTTGTAGGTATACAATAGTCAACGTTAAGAATTAGTCAGACACTTTTTTGATGGGCCTTATTAATAGATCCGATGTGACTAGACATAGGCCTAAAAATAAAGATTAAGCAAATACAATCGTCTTTTAAGTATTTTTCATTACGAAACAACACAATAGTGGAAGTTTGTAGAAAGGCATTTTTAAGTTTACACTCATTAACTAATGAAGCATTACAATGTCTTACTAACTTAAAAAATAAAGGAAAGCTTCTAAATAATAAAAGGGGGTTTCATGAAAATCACCCCAGAAAATCAAATGATATTGTTAAAAAAATCCAAGATCATATTGAATCATACTTAAAGAAAACATATCATTATTTATCAAAGATAGTTTTATATTTAGATCATGAATGTGTTGCTTGTGTAAGTCCATTTTAAAAAGGTAAAAGAAAGACTTACAATCAATTTAATTTAACTATCCAGACGACCGGTTTCGCTTTCTACAATATGCAAAGCAGAAGAAGACCTGATGATGCTCTCTGTGAAAACTTAATCTTCTTTTAACCAAAATGCAATGTTATTAGCTTCGGCTGATATTTATATACATAAACGAAGAGCTAAAAAAATTTATTTTAAAATAAAATGTGTTCCAGATATGTGAAATTACAGAACAGACATTATGGTAATTAGTTTTGACTTTATGCAAAATGTAAAGTTTTACCTGCGTAAACTATGGTTTAAGCTAAGGAGAGAATGTTACATGAGCAGTGCCAAGAACTAGAAGAAATTGAGAAAAAATATGACTTTTTTAACATGCATAAAAGAATTAGAGAATTAACAGGAATGAGAAAAACACTTCAAACTAGGCAACTAAGAGATGAAAGGGGTGCACTTACAACAGATATAAACCAAAAAATGCAGAGATGGACACAATATATAGCACAACTATTTGAAGACAAAGAGAGAACAGAAGCACCAAAAGAATTTAAGGATAATACTGGGCCTGACATTATACGACAAGAAATTGAATATGCAATGAAACAAGCTAAAGATGGTAAATCTCCCGGGCCTGATGAAGTTCCTATCGAATTACTTAAAATTGCGAATACTGAATCTATTGATCTTCTTTTGGATCTATTCAATACCATATATAGAACAGGTATAATACCTAAAGAATGGCTCCAATCAACGTTCATACTGCTTCCCAAAAAAGCCAATGCAAAGGAGTGCAGTGAACATCGCACCATAGCCTTAATGAGTCATGTTTTGAAATTGTTTTTAAAAGTAATTCACAATAGAATACATAAGAAATTAGATGAAGGCATAAGTAATACACAAATGGGATTTAGGAAAGGACTGGGAACACGAGATGCACTGTTTGCAGTAAGTGTTCTTTCGCAGAGATGCTTAGATATTAATCAGGAAGTATATGCCTGTTTCATTGATTTTGAGAAGGAATTTGACAAAGTGCAGCATAATCGACTTAAAGAAATTTTATTAAATAAAAACATAAACCGTAGAGACATTAGAATCATCTGTAACCTCTATTGGAATCAAACAGCAAAAGTGAAAGTTGAAAACGAACTGATCAAGGATATCCAGATTCGCCGTGGGGTCCGCCAAGGGTGTATTTTATCACCCTTATTATTCAATTTATACAGTGAAGCCATCTCAGAATTAGCGCTTGCCGAGATCAGTGAGGGCCTTATAATAAACGGTGAGCCACTTAATAACATAAGATATGCTGACGACACCGTCCTTTTGGCAGGAACACTAGAAGAACTGCAACACGTTGCTGAACAACTAAATATATATTGCAACGATTATGGACTAAAAATCAATTTGAAGAAAACCAAGTTCATGGTATTTACAAAAGCACAAAACATCAAAGTTAAGCTAGTACTAGATAATACAGAAATTGAACAAATATCTTCGTACAAATACCTTGGAGCATGGATCACAGAAGATACCGATCAGACAAAAGAAATAAGATGCCGCATTGAAATTGCGCGGTCAACTTTTAATAGAATAAGAAAACTTTTTTGTAATCGCGATATCAATATATCGCTCCGGATAAGAATGCTTCGATGTTATATTTTCTCTACCCTTTTGTATGGAGTTGAAGCTTGGAAACTTAAAAAATCCAACATTAAAAACCTAGAAGCATTCGAAATGTGGTGTTACCGACGCATTTTGAAAATATCATGGATGGATCGTAAAACAAACGAACAAGTTTTCGAAGAACTAGGAAAACAATGCGAAGTTTTAAATTCCATAAAGATCAGGAAATTGGAATACTTGGGGCACATCATGAGAGGTGAAAAGTACGAACTACTAAGGAATATAATGCAAGGTAAAATCAAAGGTAGAAGAAGCGTAGGAAGACGTAAAATCTCGTGGCTACGCAATCTCCGTGAGTGGTTTGGATGCAGTTCAATTGAACTATTCAGGCGAGTAACCAATAAAATTATAATTGCCAGAATGATTTCCAATCTCCGATAGGAGTGGAACTTGAAGAAGAAGAAGAAGAAACTATGGTTGTGTGTCTTTATAGTCTATAATTTAACAATCAATGACGTAGTCTTTTATACCTATCATGAGGGTTCAGGAAAAAAGGGCCCAACCTAAGAGGTTTGTAGATGGTATCTAAGTACACTAGAGATAAAATACCCCCTGAAGTACAAGAGTTACATGAAGAAAAAAGCTAACATCCTTGAGAAAGTTAAAGAAATATCTTCAATGGAATTAGGTAGAAGCAGTCGATTAAAAAAATTCAAGGATAATATCTAATCTCGTTAGGAGATAACATTTCCAAGAAAATAATTAAGATAAACACACGAAGCTTACAAGCGTAACACAGAACACAAGACTTCGAAAACAAAAAGTTACTCCAAGAATGTCTAGGGTCCCGGGAAAATGGTAAAAAGGAGTTGAAGAACTATGGCTATGAATAGATGAAAGTAAGTGAATGCAGTTTTTATATTTATATTCATGACAGCACTTTACTTCATTAAACATATAACTCTGTTTTTAATAATAATATAATTATATTTCTTATAGTCGGTTTAAGGAATAGATTTTCTTTTATATTTATAGATAAAAATTATAATCAGGATTCTTAAAAAGCATTTTTCATACTATTTATATTAAGCGATACATAAGCAGTAGCAGGATGCCATGATTGATGATCGACGTCCTTCCTGAGAGATTCTTGAGACTTACGGCGATATAACCGTGCACTTTTCATGAATAATGTATCTTTGCGTCCGTCTAGATGGCAGCGTTGGCGACACAGACTGTGTGTACCGTGTGTGGGTGTAAAAGGATCCACATAGAACATGAGGATAGGGAGAGGGGTTTAAATTGAATATTAGTTACCTAAACAATTGGCGACGAGGATAGTGATACGAATACGTAATTTTGGAAATGTTATTCATCGCACACCTTTAAAAATAGCTTCGCTTTAGTTATTCTATCATTGAAATAATTTTAAAAATAGTAATAATTAATTGATATTAAAACATATTGTGGGAAAACATTATTTATTGGAATATTTATTATTGGAGACAACAAATATTGGAAAAAACACCTTTCTTAATGACGAAGTACATATGTATCTTAAACCCATAGATAAATAGGATACAAAATACTATTCAGTGATTAATTTAATCTGAGTCGCGACTATGCAAATTTTTAATATCACATGTTGTGGTAAGACACTGTGGTAGTACCACAGAAAGTAGTTAGTGTCTTTGACTCTGACTCCCAGCTACGAACCATCTCCAGAAATAATGTGTCTCCCACAATCAATACGTAAAAATTGGCAACTGTCAAGAACGGCAGAAAATAAGAAAAAACTTAACAAAGCGACAAAGAACTTAAAGGAATTAACCCACGAAAAAAAAACCATGGAATTCAAGAATATTTAGAAAATCGGACTCCGACTGAAGCTACAGATTACTCACTCTGGAAAGCCACGAAAAAAACTCAAACGGCCGCTACAGTATAACCCACGAATTAAAGATGACGCAAACACCTAGGCTAGGAACGACAACGAAAAAGCTGATTTTTTTGGCAAGTACCTTTAAAAGGTATTCACGCCATACCCTGCTACATTATCTACAGAGGAAGAAACAGAACTAACCATATTCTTAGCAGCACCGTTTCAAACAGATTTGCCCCATACAAAATTTACCGTCACTCAAGTAAATCAAACAATAAATGAAGTCAACATCAAAAATGTCCGTGGATTTGACCTAATCTCTGGTAAGATTCTAAAAAAAGTCTCAGGTAAGTGCATAAAACTAATAACCTTTATATTGAATGCAATCCTGCGTATAAACTACTTCCCTAGTTCATGGAAAGGGGCACAAATCATAATGATCGTTAAACCCGGAAAATGACCAGAAATGCATTTTCATACCGGCCTATAAGCCTTTTGCCTATGATTTGCAAGATCTTTGAACAACTGTACGTAAAAAGGTTAAAAACGATAAAAGACGAACATAAAATAATTCCAGAACCTAAATTCGGTTTCCAAGACAATCACGGAACCATAAAACAAGTGCATAGGCTAGTCAACCAAATAAACAAGGATTTTAACGCCAAAAGATACTGTTCTGCTGCTTTTACTGGCGTATCTCAAGCTTTTGACAAGGTATGGCATATAGAACTACAAATAAAATTTAAGAAGGTCCCACCCTATCCTCACTTCTAGCTCTTAAAATCCTACATAGAAAATAGACACTTCCTGGTAAAGCACGGTACCGAGCAGACTAAGATAAATCTTATTCACTCAGGCATCCCACAAGGCAGCGTTCTCGGCCCAATTCTATATCTTTTATATACAGCGGACATTCCAACATCTAGTACAACTACTGTTGAAACGTATGCAGATGACACAGCTCTCCTGGCATCCCACACAGATCCATGAACAGCATAAAAAAATCTTCAATTAAACCTAACTAAAATTCAGCAATGGAAGAAAGCACGGAGCATCAAATCTAATGGAACTAAGCTAATACATGTTACACTCACGCACGTAGAGAAACCTCTATATATTGATAATTGTCTAATTTTTCAATCCGAGGACGCTAAATATTTGGCATGCACTTGGATCCCATCTAACTTGGAAAATACATATCTTTAACAAACGAAAAAAGCTTGGACTTAAATTGAGAAATATGTTTTCGGTCATTGGACACAATTCAAAACTATCTTTGGATAACAAAATTTTACTCTACAAGTCCATCCTCAAGTCCATATGAACTTATGGAATTCAGCTATGGGGTACTGCTAGCGTTCCCAATACAAACATCTTACAGAGATTCCAAAACAAGGTGCTGCGTGCCATAGTCAATGCGCCATACTATATATACAACGAGGTAATTCAACAAGACATCCCCCTAGAATCCGTAAAAAAAGCCATACAACGTTTTAGTGCTAAATACTGTGAACGAGTGCTAGTCCATCCTAATGCGTTTTCTCGACAACTAAATGTGCGGAACGTCTTTAAAGTTCGTAGAATAAAACGGCAATTGCTGTCCGACTTGTCCAACTAAACATAATAAGTGTATTAAAACTAATAAAATTTTAATTTTTAGAATTGTAAAGAAGTTATACACTTTTTTTTTGTTTAATAAAACTCCAACAGGAATCTTATGACTATTGCTATCTGATCATTCACTATGATCAATAAGCAAGTTAGTTCTATATCGATGGCATAGCGCACAATTGTGGTAAGTGCAAAAACTAACATTTTACAGTACAGCCATTTGAAAGTTCTGTTGGATGGTGTGTGTAGGTTTTTGTTTCTATAAATTTAGTTTTGTGTAAGCTTGAGTACAGAACCGTTATCTGTCACATAGTTATTAGTTTAAAAAAGTTTACTTAATTTTAAATACTTAAATATAGATTTTTGTACTTATAGGTATGTACTTACCACATGTGGAGTTTCTTATATTGTACATACCCCATTTGACAGTTATATACTATAAGTTTCTAAATGAAATTAAATAAAAAATATCAAGGAAAAATTGTTTAATTCGCAAAAAGAATGAATACAAATATTTATTCATCATCAGAATTATCATATCTTATTCTATTACTTGTTGGTAAAGTGTTATAAAATGCTTCATACTCTCTTGGTATGACGTGAGTTTCCAATAAACTGAGCAAATCCTTCTTTTTTTGTTCACTGATTGGAAGCAGATTGGGATAAGCCTTCTTTAAATTTATTTGCTGCAAATCTGTTACCTGCAAGATAACAAACTTATCAGTGTAATCCATTCTCACAGCTTTACAAAGGGCAGTAAAAAGAAGAAAGAAGGCTACTCTAGTCAAAATTAAAGTTGAAAAGTGTGTTCACCACTATCTTAGTTGCCTCCTGATGATGCTAATTTAATTCAAGTGTTAAGTTTAGTGTTTAGTAGTTTTGGTGATAGTGGTGAACACATTTTTAACTTTGATGAAAAGCTAAAGGTTTCAATTTTCCAACTTAGTCAAAATAAAATGTTAAATAATACAATAACTTTACCTTGGCATTCCTCTTCTGATTAATATTAATGTTCATAAACTCTTCAGCATTTAAATTGTACTTATAAAGAATAAGGTTAGGTTTCCCTTTAGAAAATCGTAGCCACTTAATTTTTAACCAATTTACCGTTTCCCCGTTGGTGTTTTTTGTTGTGTTGTGTAATACTTCTGTTGTCAGCGCTTTAAAATCGTGAAAATCTTGGTTATTTAATACATTGACTTCATAATTTCTTGGATTAATTCTGGCAGTCGAGATTAGCAGTGCCCATTCCCTGGTAGTGTAAATTTTCTTATGCTTCCTTGCTCTTTCTATAGTGGCATGCATTGCATCTACTTCTAAGTAGGAATGTCCACTCTCCATGTACTTTAAATCTATTATTTTTAAATGGCTAGATACATTTACAGCATATAACATTGCAGCAGAGATGTGTTTATTTCGATTCTGACCTCCACATGTGTCAGAGAAACTAGATACATACTTGACAGTATCAGGTAAGGAACCTAAATATTTTAAAATGCATGTAGCTACTTCAGTACTTCCCTTCTGACCATTGCACTCATCCCACACATAACAAAAACCATTTTTTGAATGGGGTTCAAAAATCGTAAAATTGTATGCATTTAACTTTCTTTTATAAAATATTGCAGAGTCACCTGCAAATGGAAGTGTTAAAATGCTTTGTAGATCAAACGAAATAGATCTAAATGTTTTTCCATGATCCTCTTCTGCTCTTATTTTGTCAGAATGTTTCATCTGCATTGCTTCCTTTTCTCTATTCTTGTGTGCTTGCCACTCATTTTCCAAGTCACTTTTGTCTAAAGATGCATTGTATGTATTACATTTGGTACATTGATCCTTTTTTGGTTGATAAAAGCTTAATACTGGATCATATGAATGAAAAATGTTTTTATATACGTAATATGACACAGGTTCATCTGTACACTCTTTGTATAAACGGTACATTATACTTATATTTAAATCAGATGCCAAATATAGTTTTGTACTATCACGCCTGCAGTAATGAGACTCCATCCTAGGAAAAGAGTCTATGTGAGATTTTACAAGTGCATTATTGTTCTCTGATGTAGCATTCACTGGTCTTTTACCAATTTTTTTATCAGTGCCAGAATAATTGCCCATATTTGACAAAGTCAGAGTATCTAACATGCGGTGACTTATTGATAATGTGTTACAAAGAAACTTCATGCACACTCTAATTAATTTTCCTCCACGTGACCTTAAATGATATTGTTTGGACATATTTTTTGGGTTTTTAACATTTAATCTACGGCGAACAACGTCACTAAATGTTAATAAAGATGCTAGATACTGTTTTTGCTTACAACTGTCACTCAAACCCCAATATTCTTGACATAACACTTTTCTCTGATCTTCATTAAAATTAGCGTTGCATTTATATCTAAAATAATAATAACAATTATGTAATGATTGGGCACTACTTAATGTTTTTCTGGTTCATTCAGCTATTTTTCTTGGCTGGGTACTAAATCCACAATCAGTACCCAAAAGAAATAAATAGAAAGTCAAAACTTACCGGCATTTACTACAATTGATGTTCTTAACAGCTTTCATAGGAACAATTTTTCCTGACCTATTTACATATTCCTGACCACTTATACGATTCTGTTTGGCTTTGTTACGTTTCCAGTTTTCTGGCTGAGCTTTTCTTTGCCTTTTCATTCTAGGTACTGAAGGTGCATCATTGTTCTCATTATTTTCATTATTATCTAATTAAAATAAATAAATAAATTGTAAAATTAAAATATGGGCAGAAATAAAGTAAACAGTGAACAGTAAAGTAAAATAAACAATAGAATAATTTCATATTTTACCAAAAATATTTTGAAGCCCTTCTTCATGATCAGACTCCTCGGAGTCCTCTTCACTAGTTTCAGGATGATAACTTAAGGAACTATCATCTGAAATGTCCAATTGATTATTCGTTGCAATTACTTCACTACCACTAGGTATCTGTATCTCCATATGACTAGATGGTTCAGTAGTTGGCTTCAAATCTAATAATTCTGCTAGAAACAAAAAAAAAACACAATACAACCTGTTTTGCAATGTTTAGATAAATAAAAATGTTAGTATTTACAAATATATTTTTAATTCTAAAATAATATAATTTCCAATTTAGAGGTTATGAAGATCCATGTCTTAGTTTTTATGTTTCACTTACCTGTTTTTTGTTGTTCACACGCAAGTTGTACTAGACGATGTGCTCTACTATTCATATTTCACTTATTTTAGACTTCAAATAATATTAAACTTTATTAAAATGGAACGGAGCAAATACGTTGTTACTTACACCAAAGATTCTTTGCTTACACTAGTGGCAAGTTCACTCTGACAGTAAGGCTGCGTTGCCAATTTGTGTGTCAAAATGTGGTATGTGCGTACTTACCACATTGGTGCATTCATGTTAGAACAGTGAAGAGAAACCATTTGTGGTAAGGGCACATACAACATTTGGCTCATTTAATTTTTCTTATATTTAGCAGTTAACACATTATGTCAACTTGTATTTCTTACACGGTTCATTATTTACTTACCACATTTGTGCACAATAAACTTTGGTTCAAAATAATGTACTATGTGTACTTAACTAATTTTCTTAAAAATTTGTACTTACCACATTTGTGCACTATACCATCGATATATAAATATTACAAGAAACTTATCTAAGGTTATATTCAGAAATATTCCTTAGGCTCTAATACATTATACTACTAGCTAACGTGTACACTTTAGCCGCACTTTACTCTGCTTTTTCACTTTCACTCACTTATAGCACTAAATCAAACGGCTTCGTTCTCTTTAGTCTTCTTATCTGGTTGGCGTTGTCTAGGAGTTTGATGGCCTCGACGTTCACGTGGTTGGAGAGCCTCTGTTCATGACTCTCGGCAATCTTACTTATTGTCTGGATAACTGTATCCATCTGGAGGTGTCGATGAAGATCACAGTTTCTAAAGTACCATGGAGCCTTAACGATGTTCCTTAATACTTTATTCTGATATCGTTGTATATGTTGGATGTTGCTTTCTTTTGTACAGCCCCATAGCTGTATTCCGTATGTCCATATCGGTTTAGGGACTTGCTTATATAATAGCAATTTGTTGTAAATAGACAGAGTGGATTTTTTCCCATCAACCAGAACATCTTTCGGAACTTAATTTCTAATTCCTTCTTTTTTTTTCTTAACATGTGCTTTCCAACGTAGCTTGGAATCTAACGTCATACCCAAATATTTTGCCGTATTTGCATAAGGTATTTGGTTTCTATTTATATGTACTGGGATATGTTGTTCTCATTTGTTAGTAAAATTGACATGAACAGATTTTGTTTCATTCAATTTGATACGCCATCGGCTGGTCCAGATATTAATTTGTTCAACAGAGTTCTGTAACATAGTAGCTGCATCCTCGTGGTTTTGTCCGACTGCTAGTATGCATATGTCGTCTGCAAATATCGCAATTGCGTTAGGTTCTAATGATGGAATATCGCTGGTATAGAGCAGGTATAGCACTGGCCCCAGGACACTTCCTTGTGGAACTCCAGCTTTAACTTCTCTTTATTCTGAATGTGCTTCCTCATATTTAACTCGAAAGTATCTGTCGGATATATATGATTCTAGTAGTTCAGAATATTGTTTTGGTAAGTAGCATCTCATTTTATGATATAGTCCATCATGCCACACCTTGTCAAAAGCCTGCGCTACATCGAGGAAAATTGCGGAACAAACTTTTCCTTCTTTTAGAGCTTTTTCTATGATATATGTTATTCTATGCACTTGATATATCGTTGAGTGGCTTGCTCTAAACCCAAACTGATAATTAGGAATTAGATTTTTTTCCTCTATAATCGGTTTTAGTCTCTTCAAGAGTAATTTTTCGTATAATTTAGACATGACAGGTAACAGTGAAATAGGCCTATATGAAGAAGCTTCTTGTGGAGGTTTTCCTGGTTTAAGTGTTATTATAATTTCTGCCACCTTCCATATCTTTGGTACGTACCTCAACCTAAAGGAAGCGTTTATAAGATGTGTTAATTGTATAATAGCTTTCCTTGGAAGTTGCTTTAACACTTCCCCAGTAATTAGATCAAATCCAGGAGCTTTCTTTGGATAATATTTTTTTTATTTCCAAATATACTTCTTTTGGAGCTACAAGGCTAATCTCCATTTCGTCTTGATCAGGGAGCTCCCAGTTTATTCTTTCTTGTTCTTCATTTGGTTGAAAAGTATTTTCTAGGTGGTCAGCAAACCTGTTGGCCTTTTGTATATTGCTTCTTGCCCAGCTACCATTAGTATTTCTAATTGGTGGATACTGTAAGATTGGCCTTTTTAATCGTTTAGTAGCCTTCCACAAAGAGTAATCAGTAGAGCTACCATTTGATAGTTCACTTAGGTAAATGTTAACCGATTCGTTTTTAATTTTTTGTATTTCCCTTTTTAATTTTTGTGTGGCAATATTTAATCTAGTTTTATCAACTGGTGCTCTAGACTGATGCCACTTGCGTCTTAGTTTTCTTTTTTCGGTTATCATTTCTCTGATTTCTTTCGGGTAGTTATTTCCTTTTATTCTTTCGACACTGTTCGGGCTGTTGTTCCAAGCAGCTTGTTGTATATTTTTATTGAGTAATTCTACTTCTGCTTCTAGTTGATCAATGGTTCTTAATGGCACTGAGAGGTTTATCTTCTCTTCAAGGTCTATCTGGAAACTTTTCCAATCAGTATTTTGTTAACAAGTCTAGGGGGGCTTTGTTTTTTGATAACAGTGTCACTGAGTGTGAGAATAATTGGAGAATGGTCCGAGGTCATATCCAATGACTCTTCTATCTCTATGTAATTTGTAAAAATATTTCTAACTACAAAGAAGTCGATAAGGTCTGGAATTTTATTTGTGTCAGTAGGCCAGTATGTTGGTTTTCCCGTTGATACTGCGTCGCATTTTATATATTTCATTGCTTCTAAAAGTTCTTTCCCTTTGGTTGTAGTCAGTCGTGACCCCCAACGCGTATGTTTTGCATTAAAGTCTCCTCCAAGGATAAATCTATGTCCTTGACTGGTCAGGAAATTTACGTATTGAGTTTTCTTGATGGCATGTCTTGGCGGACTGTAAACTGCTGTAACGATTACCTCATAATTTTTACATTTAATTTTTACTGATGTGGCCTGAAATTCTTTTGTTCTGTACCCAATTTCCTGATAGTGCATAATATTTTCCTTGATTATTACTGCACTACCTCCTTTGGCTACATTATCAGGGTGAGTAGTATGATAAGTTTTGTAACCCCTAAATCTAATATATGAGTCATTCGTAAAATGAGTTTCAGAAATGAGGCATATGTCTATTTTTTCTATATCTAGTATCGCTTGTAGTTATTGCTGATGTTTCAATATCCCATTTGCATTCCATTCTAGTATTCGTAAATTACCCGCCATTACCAAGTTTTTTGGGTATACTCCTTTGGTGCTATATTCTATTCTGGATATACGCTCGTCTAGGTTAGTTAATCTCTCTAATATTTTTTGTAGTGTTTGTTCTATTTTCAGATCTTTTTAACTACTATAGTTTTCTTCGTTACTTTTACCAGCTGCTACCATACTATAAGTTCTTGTTTTGTTTTCTTCTTGTTTTGGATTTTCTACAGGTTTTGGATGCATTTTTTGAGGTTGTCTGGGTAAGATATGTTTCTTGTTATATTTATCTTTTATTTTTTGTATTTTCTTTGCCACGATACATCCTCTATAGTTAGCCGGATGCCCTTCTCCACAGTGGACACATTTAGGTTTTGCGTCCTTGGGTTTCTCACATTTGGCTGTTAGGTGTTTTCCTGTGCAGCGGACACATCTCGGTTCTTTCGAACAGTAACCTTGTGTGTGTCCATATGCCTGACATCTCTTACATTGAGGTACCAATTTTGATTTCCTGAGCGGAAGTATTTGTACTTTTACGTTCATGATATCTGATATCTCATAGATTCTATTGATATTTTCGTCATTTCTGAATACCATCATAAACATATTTAGTGGTTGCTTTGTTTTGTATTTTAATTTTGGTATGACATCTATTATCTTGAATCCTTTATTACTTAAAACGTTCATGATCGAATCCTTACTGGCTGAATGATGTAACTTATTGACCATAACTTTAATGGGTCGGCTTTGCTTATTTTCATACGTATGCCATGGACAATTTACTTCAATCAACTTTTTCGTTAATTTTCTGAAGTCTTCTTCACTATCGACATTAATTTTAGCGCTCTTGTCTCCAAGTACTTTTATCTGGAATTTAGCAGTATGTAGTCTGACTAATTCATGAAATTGGCTAAATTCGGCAATACTCTACACAATTATTGGAGGTGGGATTTGTTTTTTTCTTGTTTTTTCTTTTCTTTGTTGAATATATGACTCTTTTTGTGGTGGGGTCAATGATGTATCCATTTTACGTTTTTTGAAGTTTTTGACGCGTATCCACTCTGTCTCCTTAGCTAATTCCTCATCGTCAGTATGAAACTCCTCACTCTTAGGTTCTTTCTCTTTGGACAAATTTTTCTCTAGATCTGCAAATTTTAATTGCAAGCTTTCATTTAATTTTTGTAAGGTATCTAACTGGAGTTGGAGCTGATTTATCCTAACCGTGGCGTAAATCTTTTCCATTTCCGTTTGTTTCCATGCCGTCTACAGCATCTGTTCATTCTGGGACCTTGCATAATTTTCCTGAAAGAGTGCACTATTTTGTTGTATTAACAGTACCTCGTTAGGTGTTTGCGGACCCGCATTTTGTTGGATCATTTTAACGAGAACGAACTATCCTGGCAGTCACTAGGTGCCCTTCATTATTTCTAACCAAGCGCCCGGACTATAAACAATTCAAAAGTAATTTGGATTATCTTACCAGTTTTTGTCACTTAACTATTTTCGACTTAATTATCAAATGATAATTAGCAAACACGGAAACACACAACCTTTATGATACGTGGTTAAATGAATACTAAGTTATACACTGGAGTAACTCTCTACATATCTGCATTTTTTACCATATCAAATGCTTATTGCCCAATGGGCAGATTGCAGTACTCAATGGAGTTAATAAAAAATATTGTGGTAGGACACATTAACGACGGAATGTAGTTAGTGTCTTTGAAGTAAATAAAGTGTTCTGATTCAAAATAAGTTTTTCCTTGTGCCTGATTTTCAAATAAGGTCCCCCAACATCACAACAATACACGTTTCTTAAATGCTTAGCTGATGTATCCACTATCATAAAAAAAAGAGGCAAAAATTTCAAATACCAGGAGGTCGAATTTCCGTCCCAGCTTGCCTATTTCTATGAATATTTTTGTTTTCTCTGCACTAACGAGGTCATCTTTGTAGCACATTGTTCCTATTTCTATTAATGTTTTTGTTTTCACTATACTAACGAGGTTATCCATATAGCACATTGTTTATTATGAGAATAACCAACAACCCCAAATCCGTTTATTATTTCTAAAAACTAAGAGATTATTGTAAAAATAGGTAAGAGCTTTAAATGGGGGCGAAAAGTTGCCCAACTTGATATTTGGTGTCGGTAGTTTGCAATTTATTAATTGATTATAATTAAAAAGGGGTTAGACGTACTTTGTACTGTTGGCTTCCAGGTTCCATTTTACTACCGCAACTTTTCTAGTCAGATAGTCCTATATCCTATATACATAACTGTTCCTGGAAAAACTATTCTGAATGTCTACAACAAGAGTTTTTAAGGAATCTAAAGTTCCATAACCTTTCTTAAAGTCATATTGTTTGGCAGGTAATGGACTTTGATCTATTAGCCACTAATCTAACCTAACTTTTTGTTGACAAAAATTTTCAGGAGGATTTTTTTGTAGTTTACTAATGCTTTCTTTCTTTTCGCAACATATTGATTACATTCCGACTCCCACCACGGAGGGGGAACACGTTTACATTTAAATGATTTAAATTGACAAATAGATTGTTTAGAAGCTTCAGTAATACAATCGCTAAGGAAATTATATTTTTCTTGGGTGTCTGAGGACGCGTGAAGGTTGTTAGTTAATAAGGTATTAATAAACTGAGAGTATAATGACCAATTGGCTTTTTTAATGTTCCACTTAGTAGGTACTGGGATTAATAATATTCGCATTAGTTTCCAAAATATCGATAACAACCCTTATAACGAAGTGATTTGACCCCAGAGTATCAGTATCTACAGACCACGAATTTTTATCAAAGAGAGAAGGTGAGCAAAATGTGACATCCATCATGGAATCTGTACTTCCTGGTCTCGTTTAGCCAGTTGGTTGTCCATTATTCATTACCACATAATCAAGGTTCTGAATTGTCTCCATAATTTTTTTTATCATTTCATCATTTGTTTTATCATTTTTAGATGAGCCACACAGAGGATTATGTGCGTTTCTATCTCCTCCAATTATACAAGGGTATTTTAGTTGAGAAAATAATTTATTCCAATCTTCGTTGTTAGTTTTAGCTTTCGGACACCTATATACAGAGAGTAAAGTTAAATGGCTTTTGTTATAGTTGATTTTAATACCACAAGCAAAAAATTATTTAATATGTTTTTTTTTTAATTTTTGTTTTCAAAAGGAATACCAGTTTAAATTAAAATAGCAACTCCGGAATAGCCGTCATCCTGATCTTCGCGTATCACATTATAACCTCTATAACTATAAACAACATCCCGTTTAAACCAGGTTTTAAAAGAAATACCAGTTTGAATTAAAATAGCAACTCCTGAATAGCCGTGATCCCGATCTTCGCGTATCACATTATAACCTCTATAACTATATAAACAACATCCCGTTTAAACCAGGTATCACTTTTTAAAGCTATATCAATATTTTCAATTATTAAAAAGTTAAGAAGGCTTTTTTTGTTAGCAATAGCTGATCGAGCATTTCATTGTATTATTTTGAGTTTAGCTTTGAAAGTTATTAGATTAGATATTTTTTCAATCCTTTGGCTAACATATTGATATCAAATTATTTTGCCTGTTCTAAACAATTAATAATTTGAATAAAATCTGAGAAAAGAATTATTAAATAATCTGATAATTTATTTTTATCATTATCTACATTTGAAAAACTTTCCGTGTTTAAGGGTGGTAAAGTTTGAGATAGTACAAATCTGAAAGGGATGTGTGGAGATGTAGGATATTCGGAAGTTAAAGATGATACTTTTCTTTTTTTATTTTTCCTATAATCAGTGCTTGATTTACTACAACTTAGTTGACTAATATTTTTGGTTTTCTGTAAATGAGGTACTATGAGGTCAATAGGTTGGAATAAGCAGGTGTTCAGATGAGTTAGATTTTGGAAATTCTTTAACTGAATTTGACACTATTTCAAATCTGTTATTACAAATAAGACCAGAAAAAGAAAAATCGCTCAAATTTTTGGTCCAAAAATCGCTCCAAATATGATGTTCAGTCATGATATTTTTTAATTTTTTTTTGATGTTCGCAAAAAGGACAGCTTTTAAAGATCAATATATGCTTATCACTTTTACAGTGTATGACAATACATTTTTTTTTCATCACATGTATGTGTATCAGTTTTAATTTATCCACATCGTATGCAGTATTATTGTGAACCTTTACATTGTCTAGAAATGTGTCCAAATTTGAGGCATTTATAACATTGTGTAACTTAACCTAACAATTTTTCAACTTAAAGGTATACATAATTAATTACAACATAATTTGTCAAACAATTGCCTCCTTTTCTATTTTTCTGTGCATTCTTTTAATATCAATAATTTGTAATAGAGGTCATATATTTTTTCAAATATTCAATGCTATATTTGGTATCGACATCACGTATCAGCCCTTTGTTTTCAAAGAGGTGATTGGGAATGTACGCCTTTAAATTATCGTCTTTTAAATGACTATTGCTGACGAATTTATTTGCATCCAAAATAAATTTAAGGAGTACTTTCACGTTTTCTTTCTATACTTTTAATTTTTTAAGTTGATCTTTAATTTTGATGTAAAATTGTCACAAAAACTGGGACTTTAATGACTTTATCGATAAACACGTCTACCCGATATCAATGTATTGCTTTGACTTGCAAGTGAAATATTACTTTAAAGATATTTTTTCCACGATGCAATAAAAGAAGTTTAATTTAATTTATTTATTTCTAGCCAATTACTTCTGGCCACATAAAAGCAATAAGAATACCGGTGAATATTCCAGATAGTAGAGCTGCTGCTGCAATCATTGCTGCTGTTTGGGCATAACGTTCTTCCACCGTACTAAAAAATCAAAAACAAAAGCTAAATAATACACGGTAAAAGATATTATAAATAAAAAATTGGTCAGAATTATTGATAGCGTCATAAAAAATCTCATATTGTTCTGAAGCTATTTTCTTGTGGCATTGTGAATTAATTACTATTAAACTGGGAATAAGCCACAATTAAAGATAAAAAATACGTTTATTGACGTTTCAATTTCCACTTCGGAAATCGTTCTCAAAATACAAACAATAAATTTATTGTCCGAAGTGGAAATTGAAACGTCAATAAACGTATTTTTATCTTTAATTGTGGCTTATTTCCAGTTTAATAGTAATTAATAAAAAATCTCATGTTTTGGTAACTTCATTTAGGCTTTAAGTTAATAACAATAAAAGAAAAAAATATTAAGAAGAAATTTACATAAAAAAATTATTTAAAATCTTTCATAAAAGGTATATAATAAAATGCCCAAACGGGCTATCACAAAGATATTGCAAAACGTTTTCGGATTATTAAATCCATCATGAGTGCAAAAAATCTGTCATTTTTAGACAACTACCGTAAGTTACACTGACTGCTCTGACACAACATCCGTTCTAATATGTCAACAATGTCATTTTGATCAGTTGTTATCAACAGGTCCTCGAAGACACTTCGTCTCAGGACCATTTTACCTATGTAGGGTCATACGTCGCCATGTTACCAATTCCAACGGTAACTTGTATTATAATTTGTCACCACATATAACGTAAAGCAAATGTAAATTTATATCATTTAAAGGGTTTGGACCCACATATTTTGGTAGCTCATAGCATGTATACCTCGTAAGTATTAACCACAACGTTCTTTAACCTTAGTCAACATTTTAAATTCAACGTTATTTTAATTAAAGTGGTTATTTACTTTCAGTTTTGCACTGATGATGGATTTAATAATCCGAAAACGTTTTGCAATATCTTTGTGATAGCCCGTTTGGGCATTTTATTATATACCTTTTATAAAGGATTTTAAATAATTTTTTTGTGATATATGGTATACAGCCAGCTACAGAAACTTAGTTTCCTGTAGCTCGCTAGCCTTAGTTTCCACTAGTTTCCTAGTGAAATTTACATAATATATTTAAAATGTGGACACGTTCAATCTAAAGATATTCAGTATTAATGTCAATACAGATACAAGATGTAAGATTACCACCCGGTGTACTATAATTTAAAAAATGCAATAAATAAACCGGGTACATATCACAAATACAAAATACAAAATAATTGAAATCCTTAAAAATATATTAAACTTGAAAAATTAAAATAAAAAAATAAAAATTACGGTTATGAAGTGCTGTCAAAGAGTTTCATCTCTTACTTTTTACATAATCATAATGTTCTCTATCCTGGAACCCGGTTCTTCTGTATCTAATTCCATCTTGACATTGTAATATTCTAAACATTTAGAGTAGGCACCATATTTTAAAAACTTTAAGTGTGTTAATAGATCTGGCCTTTAACGTCCATGCTTCAATTCCGTACAAAAGAAAAGGTCAAACGTAACACTTTAGCATCTTGTATCTGAGGTTGAAATTAACTTGCTATGAGTTAGAAATTCTTGAAGTTTTAAGGAAGAATTTCTTGCTCGTTCTACTCTGCTCTTTGTTTCGGTCTCATGGTACCAATTATTGTTTAGGAGACCAGCCAAGTATTTAAACTATCTAACTTGCTCGATTTATTTTAAAGCTACTTATAGCTTTATGTTGGATTAATTAGTTTTACCTATATTAATTTTTTTTTTCTTGTGGAGACTGAAGAGCTCGGCGACTTTTTATAGGTTTTCAGCTTCAGTGCAAGGTGTAATCATCCAGCTCTCCTTTTTCGCTACAATTTCTTTTCGAATTTTGCCGTATATATTTTGATTGATTAGTGTGAGGAAGCTCAGTAGATCTGTTACAAAATGTAATGGTAAAAATTACAAAAAAAGTTATTGACAAAAATTGGAGGCAGCTTTAAACTCCACATTTTAAAATTAGTTACAATCTTACAGGGTGTTCCATAAGATTCTGGCAGACTAAACTTATGTTTTTTTTTTAAGAAACACCCTATATTTTATTTTTAATTTGAAATTTACTTCACTTCTAAATCAAAACAATCTAAAGTTTTATTATGTTATACCGGGTATTTAAAAAACTATAACAAATATTACCTGAAAATCCTATCAATTTTAACTCCCTGTATAATTAAAAACGTGTATAAGCACATTTTCAAGATTTTTAATAATTGTTAAAAATTATAAAACATATTTGTTTTCATAATATTCTTTAAATCAAATATCGTACATGATAAATGAAAATTCAAGTACATTATTTTCTTTGTAATTTTAAATAGAACACTCTGTATTTTCTATCACTATCGAAAAGTACTAATGTCGTCATTTAAATTTTATGAAGCACTCTATACTCTATACACTCTATACCTAAAGTTATCAGTTTTCTAGATATTTTCATTTTTCCATCCAAGTATTAATTTGGTAGATATTTTAACGTTTTCCAATAATTATTGTGTTGGCCATGATTGATTTATCGGAAACTGACAGTTTGACATTATTGTTTAATAATTCAGTATTGGGGTACACCGTAAATCAGCAATTATTATTTAGTAATTTACTAATTAATTTAACTTAAATGAGCAATAATGAATTTTACTACTGATGAAATGGTAGATATGATCTGGATATTGTGGGAATGCAATAAAAATTCATTACTATCAGCTAGAATTATTTATCAAGAACGGTTTCTAGATAGGCGGCAACCTAGATAAGATACATTTAAAAAATTGAAAGATCTATTTAACCGCACTAGTTCAGTGAATTATGAAAAACATGAACGAACACAAACTAATGTGACAGCGGAAAACGAAATGAGTGTGTTTATAGCAGTTACAAAAAACTCACACACAACTATAAGGAGTATTTCCAATGAACTTAGTTACTACTCTGTTTAAAAAATTCTATATAAAAACAAGATGCACACTTATCATATTTAAAAGCACCAAGAATTAAATATTGATGATTTTCAAAAACGAATAGTATTTTTTTGATTATGTCCTATTTGGTTATGAAGCTATATTTCACCGAAACGGTTCTGTTACTAGGCATAACTTTTACTACTATTCAACAAGTAATCCATACCACATAGTAACATAATTACTGTTCTTCTTCTTCTTCTTAAGCTTTATTCGCTATCGTGACTTTATTGACAGCAGCTCTAAATAACGATGTAGCTGATTTTCCATACCATTGCCTTAGATTTTTCAGCCATGATGTTCTTCTTTTACCAGGACCACGATTACCTTGGATCTTTCCCTGAATGATCAGATGTAAAAGATCATATTTTTCAGGGTGTCTCATAATATGACCGAAGTATTCCAGCTTGCGTTTCTTTATTATATTGACCAGTTGTGTTGTTTAGTTCAGCCGTCTAAGGACCTCCTCATTTCTAACTCTGTCGACCCAGCTTATTTTTAGTCGTCTGTATACCCACATCTCAAAGGCTGTCAAGCGTTTAAGCATAGCCTCAGTTAGGGTCCACGCTTCTACTCCATACAGCAGGACAGGAAAGATGTAGCAAGATATCATACGAACTCTAAGGTCAATGCTAAGATCATGACTGCAAAGTACGTTTCTCATTTTTACAAAGGCAGCTCGGGCTTGTTCTATTGGGCTTTTAATTTCTGCGGTTGGATCCCAGCTCTCATTGATATTACTGCCGAGATACACGAGTTTCTCTACTCTGTCCAGTGTGGCATCTCCGACTTTTATACCGTCATCATGTATATAATTTTGTTTGCTAACTATCATATATTTAGTTTTCTTAACGTTGAGTTTTAATCCATACAGATCACAAGTCTGTTTTATTTTGTTCATTAGATTTTGAAGGTCTTCTCCGCAATTGGCAAGGACTAAGGTATCGTCGGCATATCTAATATTGTTGACGGTTACTCCATTCACAATAATACCTTCGGTTGTCTCCATTAAGGCTTCCTTAAATATTTCCTCCGAATATAAGTTAAAAAGTAAAGGCGACAATATACAGCCTTGTCTCACTCCTCTTTTTATATTTATTTCATCCGACAGTTCTTTTTCAACCTTTATTCTTGCCACTTGATGCCAGTATAGATTTGTAATTATTCGTAGATCTTTATCGTCCAATCCAGCTGTTTCCAATATTTCTAGCATTTTGTTATGTCGGACTTTGTCAAAAGCTTTTTCAAAATCGATTGCACAAATATACACATTTTGATTTATATCTCTGCATCTCTGTACTAGCACCTGTATACTAAACAAGGCTTCTCTTGTACCCAAGCCACTCCTAAACCCAAATTGAGTATTGCTAATTCTGTCCTCTAACAGCGTATAAATTCTGCTGTGTATTACTCGCAGAAAGATTTTCAAAACGTGACTCATCAGACTTATTGTCCGATAATCACCGCATGTCTTTGGACGATGTTTCTTAGGTATTGTAACAAATGTCGACTTTAACCAATCAGTTGGTAATATCCCAGTGTCATAAATTCTGTTAAAGAGATTACACAGAGCTTTAATTCCATTTTCTCCCAAAAACTTTAGTATTTCAGCACTTACTTCATCGGGGCCACGTGCTTTTCCATTTTTTGCCGTTTGTATTGAACGTCTTACCTCACTTTCTGTTATAGATGGACCTGATATAGCAATCGGTGTATAGTGTTCTACTCTCTCATCTTCAAATAATTCAGAAATGTAGTTTTCCCATTCTTTTAACTTTTCATTGATGTCTAATATTCTGTGTCCGTTTCTGTCTTCTAAACTTTGGGATACTTGTTTCCATTTGTTTCCAGCGACTTCTTTCAATTTCTTGTGCAGATGAAATGTATCGTGTTTCTTTTCATATTGTTCAATTTCATTACATTCTTTACTATGAAATTGTGTTTTCGCGTGTCTTATCTTCTGCCTGATTATTGCGTAGATCCTCTTGTATTCGTTTTTATCTTTATTTCTGACTTCTCTTCTTTGATCCATAAGTCTCAGTATTTCTTCTGTCATCCACCCTTGTTTTTTTCTTGCTTTTAGCGCACTCAATTTTGTTTCTTGAACAGTCTTTAAGATTTCTTTAATTCTCGTCCAGTTTTCCTCAGTACTTTCTTCTGGAAATAAGCCACAATTAAAGGTAAAAAAATACGTTTATTGACGTTTCAATTTCCACCTCGGAAATCGTTCTCAAAATACAAACAGTAAATTAAACAAATTTTGTTTTTTGTTACCTAGTGAAAAATTCTTCTAATAATTTAATTTTATCTGACTCATTTATATTGACAATTCAGACATACATTATGCATTTTAAAGTAGACGACTTTAAAATTATATTGCCAATATTGTTGAGTTGCGCTCCTGGGACGACTTTACTTAAAAGGTAGTTCATTCGATTACATGAAATCAACTTTAACTTGAGAATATCCGTCAGAAAAAAATCATAGCATGTAATTCGTCTTTAAAAAGACAAACACATGACATGATGACAGTAAAATTTTCCTGTTAGTCATTCCATAGTAAATTATGAGGTAAAAACCAGGAAAAAAACCTTATATTGGAGGTTTCAATCCTGGAAACAGGAATCAATTGGTTCGTGTATTGCATTGAATAGGGAGTCTCCACCTTCCTTTATTAATTCTGCGCTAATGTTGTCTAATCCAGGTGACTTGTTGTTTTTCAGTCTGATAACTGCTTCTTGCATTTCAGCTACTAAAGGAGGTTTCTCTGGTGTCTGTTTAATCTAGTTTAATTCCATCATCTAGTGGATCTTCGTTTTTTCCAACTTTTCTTTGAAGAATTCTGTCCAACTTTGTAGTATTTCATTCTGTTGAGCTGCTATATCTCCTTCTCTGTCTCTACACATCATTGTTCTTGGTTTAAATTCTTTTCCGCTTTTGTTAAGTTTTTGTTAGAATTTTCTGTTTTCTGATGGTTTATTTAGTTTTTCCATTTCTATGAGTTTTTTTTATGTTTCTCTTTTCTTTCTTCGATATATTTTCTACTCTTCCCTCCTTAGCATTTCATATCCCTCCTCTGCCTTTCGTCTTCTATGTCATTGTTGTAGTCGTTGATATGCATTATTTTTCCTCTCTGTTATATCACGACACTCTTCATCGAACCACTGTCCTTCAGTTGATTTGGGCTTTTTTTGTAGAACCAGAGTCTCTTTGGCCGCGTCTTGTATAATGTTTTTACACGCTTCCAATTCTCTGTTTATATCCTCTTGCTTGTGTCTATTTTCTAGTCTTACCTTTAATATATTCTTTGTATTTTGCCTTTGCTGTCTGCTCAATTTTTTATTTTATATTTTTCAATTTTGGATCCCTTTTCTTTATTAATGTTTGAGATTCTAGCTCTTATTCTACTGTCCACTAGGTAGTGATCCGAGTCTGCATTTGCCCCTCTTCTGCTGCTTACGTTTATTACATCTGAGTGATGTAATCATATATACTGATTGAAGATTATTTGTTTTGAATACTGGTGATATTTTAAAAAAGATTTTTCAAAAAAAAAAGCTATTCCTTTCTTTTATTTCTTTAGTCTGATTTATTTTAGTTATTTGCTATTTTCCTATTTGTCATAGATATATTTATGAGATTATTAGTAGAAGATCGATAGGCCGTCCAGGGAAAAGATAGAAGGATGATGTCAAAGTAGCTTTGGAAGAACAAAATTGTACAGAATAACGGGCGAATAAGACTCTCCCTGGGATTTTAGGCCAGATAATACGTCCAAAACTTTTTACAAAGAATAACTTTTTTTATCAAATTTAAAATAAGAAAAGTTATTACATTTAAAAAATATGAATTGTGCATATTATGTTATTAAGAGTGTTATCTCTTATATTCAATCCATTTTTTTTTTTGACAAACCGCGTATATGACTGAAAAATTTAATATCTAATGATTGTATTCTAGGTTTTAAGTCATTCATACCTTTTTATAAAGTATAAATAATGCTTTTTATAAACCTAATTTTAAAAAAGTTATTAAGATGGTGCAGATAGGACCATATGGGAGATATTTATTTTTAATTTTATGAAAAAAGTTTTTCGTTATAAAAAGTTTTAAATGATTTAAACCTAGAAGACATTGGATATTAAATTTTTTAGTCATAAACTCGGTTTATCAAAAAATTTTATGTAAGTATACAAACATTTATATTTTTTGACAAACCGCATTTATGATTAAAAAAATTTAATATTTGATGATTCTATTTTAGGTTTCAGAATATACACATTTTTTATAAAAAATAACTTTTTTCCTGAAATTAAAATAAAATATATAATTTACAGGCACCTTTGATAAATTAAACATTAAATTTTTTTTATTATTTGTCTTCCTTACCCAGGAGCATACATCATAGCCAGTGAACTTAAATATCCGCTTGAAATAGCCATTGTTGCTCCTATGAGAAAGTAAATATAGTCGTTTTTGATAAGCACGGGTAAATTTCGAGTGACTCCGTCCACTTGATAGTTGCAGAATAAAAACAGAGGTATGTATATTAGTCTTACTGTAACAGGTATCCACAGTACTTTTGGACCAGGCTGAAACAAAAATATTTGTTGCATATAACAAAAATATAATTATGTTGCATATTATTACAGAGGCATACATGGTATAAATGCACTTTCATGTAACACCCCTCCACCTTCATTAAGTACCTAATGTATAATCCGTTCACAAATTGTTGAAGAAAAAAATGTGCCTCAAAGTCATAAAACGGTCGTAAAATTTGTAACATTATTGGCGTTCCTGAGTTCTTTATTCATTAAAATTATTGCGTTTTACATTTATTTTCCTTTCCAAAATGTTTATCAATATTAATAGTGTTTTAATACTAATATATTTAGCAAAAAACAATTAAAACTTTCTCGGCTAATGTTGGTTATTATATATAACCTTATAAAAATGCAGGACTTATGAAAAAAAAAAAAGAATTTAACCATTTAAAATTTTGTAAATAAGTATACCCTCTCTTTGGATATTTTTTTTATTGAGTTAATGCCTCGACAACTATGATCATTGGCATGGTACAGTCAGGTACCTAGTGTAGTGTGTGTGTGTATGTGTAGAGTAATTGTCTTGATACTTAGCAAAGTCGACGTCATTGTCTTTGCTAAGAGACGCTAATTGTATCCGAACGTCTGCGGTCCCTCCGGTGAGTACTCTTTGGATATATGAATACTAATCTTCGCGTTTAATCACTTTACTAGAAAACCTGGAATTCATATTCGAAGGTACTATTTGTTGCAAGATAATTAGGATGGAATTCCCCAGATTTTTAAAAACCAAACTTCCATAAAGGCAAGCCTTTATGGAAGGTTGGTCTACTGGTATCTCCCCACATTTTGGTAAAGGCAGTAGATTAATAATTTTTCACATTGGCAGTGAAAAAGGATTTGTTATGCATGGTTTGTTGGAATTTCAGTCCAAAAGCACAAAAGCCTATCACGAGGAGATGACAGCTAATGTTGTAGAAGAGTACTTTGAGAAGATGATTGAACACATACCACCTAATGCAATTATAGTATTAGATAATGCACCTTATTATTCACGACTAGTAGGAAGACTTTCAACCACTGCGTGGAAGAAACATAATATTCTTGACTTGTTGCGGAATAAGTATCTGCCTTACGAAGATGGAATGGTAAAAGCACAACTTTTAAAAATAGCCCGGCAACACAAATCTAAGTCCAAGAAATAGGTAGTTGACAAAATGGCGGAAAGGCGAAACATCACAGTCCTTAGACTTCCACCCTACTACGGCGAAAAAAATCCAATTGAACTCATTTGGGCACAAATGAAAAGTTATGTGACTAGAAAAAATACGTCATATAAAATACAAGCTGTATGTGAATTGTTATACGAGTGTTTACAATATATTACAGAACAAAACTGGAAAGATGCAGTAAGACATGTAATAGGAGAAGAACAAAAAATGTGGGATTTGGATAACATAATTGATGCGACCGTACAGACACAACCGCTAGTTATTAACCCTCAAGACGACTCAGATTCAGAAGTTGATCCTATTTATTTTGAATTTGAATAGTTTTCTAATCGTAGTTATATAAGGTAAGTAATAGTAGTTGTAATCGTAAGGTATTAAAGGGGAAAGGCGCAAAATGTCACCTGTCAAAATGTTCAATGTGTTTTAAATGTATCTATTTTTTTTTCAAATCCTAAGAAAACTAAAAAGCATTTTTGACAAATTTAAAGGCAGAATGAAATATTTATTAGAATAAATAAAAAGTTTCTTTTGCATACACTATTTTCAATTAAAAATTATACTATCTTTTCTCTTTTATTTTTACCGCTGTTGCATAACATATTAAAATTTACATTGTATAAGTTTTCAGGGACTTTCTGCCCTCAGTAATAATGTAATCTTTTATTCTGCGTTTAAATTTTTCAAAAATATTTATTAGTTTTCTCCGGATTCGAAAATAATAGATACATTTAAAGCACATTGAAAATTTTGTCAGGCGACATTTGGCGGATTTCTCCTTAATTAAATAAATGTATCTTTTGCAAATGGCGAGAAACTTTTTATTTTTGAATCAAATAAAGAAGTTTTATTAAAACAAAAATACAATTTACATAGGTACAATTTAAAAAATATATTTATTTTTTTCAAATAAATGTTTTAATCATATACTCTACGACACTGGTCGGTCATCTGTAACCAAAATACCTTCGTAATCGGATTATAAGGTTGACTGCTGTATTGTATTCCTTCAGATACAAGGTGGGTTAGTCGAAAACATCTTAAACCGTTAGTTTCGGGTTGGTTTTTACTATTATGTCGTATTACCTATCCTCTTTGTATTTCAGTTCTCCAATTAAGGTTAAACTTGTAGTGAGCTATAAACAAATCGTGAACCGAATATAACCTCGGAAACCTTTTTTGGATGGTACTAAAACGGTTACCAATGGAGACACTGCGGACGACAGCTAGATGGTTGATCGAGAGCGAGTCGTGGGTTCGAAACTAGCTTTTGAATCCTTGAATGACTCCAACTGACGAAATAAGTAAAGATAGGACAGGATAAGATACATTAGAAAAGATACAGAAATAAATAAAAAAAAGATGGATAAAATTACCAAAGATAAGATAAAAAAGGGCACTACTTAACTTTTTTGGTTCAAGGGGAAAATTAAGAAACCTTAGGAATGAAAAGAGATAAGGAAAAATATTTAGGTTTTGAAACCAAATCCAAATAAAGATATCAACAGTTAATTATTATTATCTAAATTTGGTGAACACAAGTCAACACATTTGGTAAGTAACACAATTCGCTAAGGATTTCTGCTTAGTAGTAAAGACATGTCGTGGAATGCAACTTTTAGATTCCCCATGTCCCTTTTAACATCTTTTATTAACGTCTGTTTGCCTTGCAATTTTTAGAAGGCTCAGATTATAAGCAGAAATCTGAATTGTGTTTCGAAACGATTTTACGGATTTTATTATTAGATGTCGCTATCGCGTCCGTATTGAAGCCATTTTAGTGTTGCTTCTTAAAAGACAGATAAAATTGATTTTTCACTTTGAGAGCACCTATGAATAACTGTTCTGATGAGACCTATTAGGTCGGAATACGTATCAACAGATACATATTAGGGATGGGAAAAACCTACCGGTTTTAACCGAAAACCGGTTTTTTACTTCGCAATAACCGGTTTTACCGGTTGTTTTTGTCCCAGTTATAACCGGTTTTTTATTTTTAAAGTAAAAACCGGTTATTAGGTTTTTTAGTTTTATTAGTATTATTTAGGTATTATTTACAGAAGCAAACTGAAAGTGCAAACTCATATCAGTCAGAAACAATTAAGTGTTGTTATAATATTTCGTTGAAAAGGTATTTGTAATCATAATATTTACATAAGAAGTGATCTGGTACATTACATATTTTTCACACTTGACTCTTGACGTTGAAAGTGGGTGAATGGCTTTTTCTGATTACCAAAAATAATAATATTCTGACTATGAATATCGAATTACCGAATACGAATACGAATCTCCAAGGAATTCCCTACATATTCAAAACAATACAGGAAGTAGTAAATGAGTTAATGTACCTATTAAATAAATATACAAACGTGTTAAAAGTTACATTGATAAATTTTTTTATGGTAGTAAAAATATAAGATGAATTGCATTATCCAATTTATTTTTAAGTAAAATATTTATGTTGATATTATTTTTTTTAAATCCCATTTCAAGAGTCTCGTAAATTTTTTATAAGTTGAAATGGTTGGGGAATTTTTTGGGTTTGGGAGGTGAGGAAAATTGGTGGGTATTTTAGAGGATTATATTTTCAAAGGGTAAATTACATTTGCATTATTTAATTGAATACAATTAATTGCATATTATATTCTACTATCATAATATATTCAATGACAATAGAACCTGAATTATTTCAGAAATTCACAAATCTTTGGGATTCACACAAATCAAACATAATTTCGATCCAAGTAATCAAGTAATTACCATGACGAAATTGAAGACCAGTTATACTTTAGGAGTGCCTAAATAAATCTAGTAACAACGCCGTTTTCTTTTCATCTTCAAGTTTCGAATTTTTCATTTTTACCATGTTGAAATCGTTTGTGTGGAATTTGTTTTCCAAGCGTAGCAACATGACGCACAGTGCTCTATTTGTTTGAAAATATTAAAACCAGGAGGAGGTACTACGAATTTGAGGCAGCACCTAAAAAATAAACATCCAAAATATCTGGAAAATAAGCCAAAGGTAAGCTCATTTCTTAGAAAAATTTAAATAAAATAATTATTAATGGAATTTTGTTTTTGCTTAGGATAACGAATTGGCGGACATCGGAACTTTTTTGCATAGAGGCGATCAGGAAGCATCTTCATCTGCTTTTGACGCGAGTGTAAGCTCTGCTTCATTTTACACATATTAAATTTAGTTGTCACAGATGGACTAGAAGATATAAACAATGTAGCATTAAAAAATGTAATAAACGAAATAAAAGCCATAGTCACTTACGCTAGGCATAGCAATCTCTGCATGAAAAGGTAACGGATGGAGCAGAAACGGGAGGGCAAGTCAGAGGATGAAGTAAAGCTTTTGGTACAATCCGTACCAATCAGATGAAATTCTATCTACGGTATGCTTAAAAGATTCACATTAATATCCCCATATATAGCTGCAATACTAGCAGATCCCTCGATTAAAAAAGCACCAAGGATGATTTCTGGTTCAGATATAAAACTAATCACTGAAATTGTAACCATTTTATCACCTTTCGACGAGGCCACAAAGGAGATCTCGGGTTTCCAGTACATTACTGCTAGTCTTGTTATCCTTCTTGTATCTATTATCGAAAGATCTTTAAAAAACCTTAAGCCAAATCTTAATACAGCCCAAAAGTTATGTCAAAAGCTTAAACTAACCTTCAAGAGAGGGGCACTAAGTTTTTACGAAACCCCCTGCCTTGCCATGCTACAATCACGGACCCTAGGTTCAAAAAACTATATCTGAATCCGTCTATAGCGGAGACAGTCGCATCCAATTTAGGCTCGGAAGTAAGAACGTATCTTACCGAAATCGGAAAACTTTCTCCTTTCTGCTCCTTCCAAAATTAAGAAGCCAAAGTGTGTTTAAAATCAAACCCTCTTTGGTCTTCACACGATCTGGAGTTGGTAAACAGTGGTTCTTTTCCAAATGAACTGACTCTATATCTGCAGCAGCTTTTGCTGCCGAGATTAAGTGTTCCGTTTTCATTCTTGAGCAGCACAGAACCTGTATGCCAGGCTTGGCTTTTAGATAATACTAATAAATAATAGCTAAAAAATACATGTCGTTGGTCGGAAGATCGGTGGCATTAGAGAGACTGGGGTCATCATTGAATGATATTGTGTCAGATGAGAGAAGCCGCTTAATCGACCAACATATATATATATATGAACGAGTTTTTCTCAATAGGCTTGATGAAAAATACTGGACAACATAATGTTAAATACATTTCATATAATAGGTAAGGTAACCTATTTGTTACCTTCTAACCTATACTTTTTTACTTAAAATATTACTTCATTCTACTTATACTTTAATCTTACGCTATATAATATTTAATGATAAATCAATAAATATATAATAATAAAATAATAAATAAATATAATAATTAATATAATAAAATGGTTTATTAAAAATTGTGTTTTATTTATATTGATAGTGATTTTCTTTCGATAATACTAATTTTGATCATATTGATATCGAGTTGAATGAAGTATCGCAAACTAAAGTGCATTGTAAATGTAACTTTGTAACATATTGGATTAAAAAAGTCCAAAACAGGTTTTTGGAAAAACCGGTTTTTTTGGCCGTTTATAACCGCTAGGTTAAACCATAAGCAAAAAAAAACCAGTATAACCGAAAACCGGTGTTTTTGTCAAAAACCGCCATCCCTAATACACAGGCGCTGTTTGCGTGAAATCAAATATTTGCTGTCTTTTTCATTTTATTCGGATATACTCTGTGCGAGTACGAGAAACACAAGTCACTAAGAATTTCTGCTTAGTTGTAAAGACATGTCGTGGAATGCAAATTTTAAATTCCCCATTACCCTTTTAACATCTTTTATCAACGTCTGTTTGCCTTGCAATTTTTAGAAGACTCAGATTATAAGCAGAAATCTGAATTGTGTTTCGAAACTATTTTACGGATTTTACTCTAATATTTGTTTATTATTTCAGCATTTATTTAACTTTGTATAGAGACTTGAAGATGCTTTGCATATTGTAGAAAGCGAAACCGGTCGTCTGAATAGTTAAATTAAATTGATTGTGAGTAAGTCTTATTTATTATTTCTTTTACCTATAAGAAAAATATTATTATTTTAAATAATATTCATGTGGTATGTTGCAAAAAAAATGTAAACAAGGATATCATATTCAATGCTCAATTAGATGAACTAAGATCTGAGAATCATATGTTAAAACAAGAAGTGCTTCTACTAAATAGATTAATTAAAGATATGAATGGCAAAACTCGTATCTTAAAAGAAAATAACCGCTTATTAGTTAAAAGAATATAATCTTTACATGTAACCTTAAATAAGCTACCAGTGCAAACAAATAAAGTATAAATAGAACACTGAAATCTGTACTTTCTATACTTTTGTTTCAGACCAGAAGACAGCAGTGTTCTGTTTCTGTTTATTATTTAAAATAAAATTCATTAATTTTAAAAATAATTCTTACACGTAGGCATTAATCTATAACAACTACGCTAAAAAACTTACCCATATAACATATGTAGGCAACCAAGAACCAATCATTGCAAATACATTAAATGTCAAGAAGCACATAACATCTACGTAAACATAGTCAGAAACAAAGAAGTTTTTGTTACTTTTCTGAATACCTAAAAGTTAAAAGACATTACTATAATACTGCTCAATATCTTAGTTTGGTATTATTTTGTTATGGATACTCCGTACATGACCAATCCATATACCTATGTTATTTGTATATCATCATCTATTACTGTTTGCATTACTTATATAATTTCTTTTGTTTTAATGTTTGCGTATATGCAAACGTATACGCAGACGTATAAATGACAGTGAGATATGACAAGTCCAGGAATATATCTACCTAGGCCAAATCTTGAAACTTGACAAAGAAAACCAAAGTGCAGAAATTACTAGAAGAGCAAGACTAGCATGGGTAGGATTTGGAAAACTTAGTTGGATACTTAAGAACCGCAAAATATCCCAATACTTGAGGAGCAAAGTGTTCAACCAATGCATCCTTCCTATCATGACATACGGATGTCAAACCTGGACCCTAACCAAGGCAAACATGAATAAACTAGCCGCAACAGAAAAAACAATGGAAAGTGCAATGCTAGGTATACGACTGTCAGATAAAAAGAATAGCCGGAACAAATTGGAAATATGTTGCTCAGTATAGAGACCGATGGAAGGAGTTAGGAAAGGCTTATGTCCAAACATGGACGATAGATGGCTAAGAAGATGAATACTTACCCCAAAAGGTTAAATTAATACAATTTGTGCCAGATTGCCATGCAAGGACTGGACTAGACTACTATACAGTATATTTAATCCAGGCTTCCTGATTTTCTTTTTTGAGTTGGTTAAACTTTATGTATCTAGTACTATTTATCTATTAGTTCATGTCCTTCAGCTTCTGCATTTACTATTACATGTCCTTAAGCTTTTTAAAGGAGGTACGAATTAGAAAATTGCACCGAAGTAGTGCAGTCTTGCAGCCATGATCGAATTACAGGGATTGCATTTCTTTCGACTTTTTTAGTCTCTCATATTGTACAGTCATATTTTAATGATCTTTTTATGGTTGCAAAAGTGGACGGTAAATTTGTCGGACACAAAAACTATTAGATAAAGTTTAATTGAATAATTTTTAAATTAATTAATTTTCTTATAAAAAATCGTGAGACGTCAAATTTCTTTATTTGTTAACTAATATTTTAAATTTGTTAAACAAGCTTTATGTTATGTTTATTATGAATATAACCTGTGTTTTTATATAAATATAGATCCTTACCTGCTTGAAGAGCTGGAAAAACTGCAAGAGTTACAAAAAACACTAAAAATACGTTTGCCAACTGGGGAAACGCTTGCTTAGTAATTTTCCAATAAGGTGGTCTTTCTGTTTCACCAGTAGAGCTTTTAGCTTGCTGTTCTACTTGCTTTTCATGTTCATCGTAAAATCGATAGTATTTCTAAAACCAAAAAAAAATCTGACTTAATTTATGTGCATATCCACGTATTGGTAAATGAGAGGACGGTATACAAAGCGTTATTTTCATAAAGTCGCGACTCAATTGTTGCTGTATTTTAAACAAAAACACAAATGTGTTTCAGTTAAATACTTTTATCTTTATCAAATAATTATAAAGTATTTTTTAAGTGTGAACATTTCGTTCCTAGATAAAAGTTTTCGGCTTATAAAACCATCTTCAGAGCTATGGTCAAGTTTTTAAAAGTATCACTACTAGGGGAGAATATCATTTGGTAGAAAAATACAAAAATTTTCTTTTAAGCTGTTTCTATGTTAAAATATTTCATTGAAAAAATGCAAAAAAAATATATACTTGACTTCACAAAAAAACACATTGAAACACATAAATATTTGTTTTTGTTGAGTTTAGTGAAGCTTTTTGTGTTAATTGAAATATTTTTACATAGAAACAGCTTAAAGGAAAATGTCTGTATTTTTTACCAAAACAGTCGAAAAATCCACGAAGTTTAACAATTTAAATTTTATGTAATTTATTAACGTGTCTATGTCTATGATCGTTTACTAGTACATACTTAAGAAAAAATAGGCAAATACCAATGTGGAATCCAAAAAGAAAGGTCAACAATTTATCAGATTTTCCTTTTTAGACAAACCTTAGAAAAGACATATAAATATGGAATTAATACCCATCACCTCTTCATAGATTTTAAAAGTGCTTATGACAGTGTAGATAGAAGCGCACTTTATAGTGCCATGGCAGAACTAGATATTCCGTCGCATCTAATAACATTGGTAAAGGCAACTTTTTCGAAAGTTGAGTACAAAGTAAAGGTACAAAACAGAGTGTCAAGGTCTTTTCAAACACATACTGGATTACGCCAGGGAGACAGTCTATCGTATCTATTGTTTAACATCGCGCTAGAAAGAGCCATAGAGAAATTGGGCATAACAACTAGAGGTACGATCATCATTAGAAGTGTAAAGATATTGGCCTACGCAGATGACATTAAAATAGTAACACGGACAAAACAAGACCTGATACAGGCCTAACGTATCCAAAACAAAATACATGAAGGTCACGAACAGCACACAAATAGCGGCACCACAAGATTAGGTGACAGATGCACACACATTCGAGGGATTTTCGGAGTTTATATATCATGAAACACAACTAAATAAAGGCAACCTAGTAAGCGTAGAAATTAAGAGAAGAATATACCTGGTGAACAGAGCTTACTTTGGACTAAAGCAGTTCTTAACATCACACATAATTAGCAGAAAACCCAAGATACTAATATATGAAACTCTTAATAAACCTGTTCTGACATACGCGACAGAGACATGGACTATGGTAAAATCCGACGAAGAACTGTTAGGCCGCTTTGAAAAACGAATACTTAGACACATATATGGAGGAAAGATAGGGGGAATGGAGACTAATTCTTGATCAGGCCAAGACTCACCCATGGTTGTAGAGCCAAAGATGATGATGATGTCTATGACTATGTCTTTCGATATAGTTTAACTGGTATAACAACTTTTCTAATTCATAATCATAATGGATACAATTATAAATAAATCAATGAATGAATGAATTGAGATAAATTAATGATAAGTAAGTAGTGCCATTTTTTTTTGTGTAAACCAGTAAGTTTTAGAAGTTTTGCATACTTTTCAAAGTATACATAATACTTTGAATTTATTTTGTCAATGTCAAATCGTATCTGTCATATCATTGGATCAAATTTAATTTAACCGATGCATAGCTAGGTTCCCGACTTAAATCACAGCCTGTTCTAATCTCGTTTTTTTTTACTGTTGTATCGTGGGCTCCAAAATACCCAGAAATCCGTTTAAAATTTTTATGTAGAATAAAGTAGTTTGTGATAAGACAAGTTAGACAATGGATTTACTTGAAGCAGCATGATATATAACTAGTAAAGTATTGCTTTATAAGTTAGTTATATACCAAAAAGGGTTAAAGTTATAAATACATAACATATATAAAGGGATGAAGTTATATTATAGTGTGTAAAATGTGTTTAAAAAGGGGCAATAAATATACGACCTAAATAACGATTTGTCAAATCTGTATAAAGTCTTACTATGTCATAAAATTTAAATATATGGGAGAATATATAAAAATAAGAAACAATTATATAACCATGCTCACTTTCCTTTTTTTTTTATTGATACTTACATTCAGAGGCAGGGCAAAATACGTGTCGAAGCATAACAAAAGTACAAAAAGAGCCATAATAAAATACCATATTGCAGCCAGTTTTAGATTTGGAGTACTTAGTTTAGATATTAGGCTGACGATAGAGGCAAAGGTTCCACTAATGTTGTTTCCCAGTATGACTGCCGCTGTGTATTTGCCGGGCAATTTTGCTATTAAACCAAATATACTGTTTTGGTAAACTCCATTGGCACCTAAAAGAAAAGAACGCAAGAGAAGAAAACAACATAAAATTTTGATGTTTATAAATTATGTTAAAATAATAAAGTAAAATATAGAGTTTATAAACACTTAAGAAAAAAGTACATATTCGGTGACGACTAATGCAAAGAATATCCACTTGTGCTTTAGGCTGACTACAACTAAAAAAAAAACTATTGTCAGCTATAAAGAACAGAAGGCCAAAGTTCCGACCAACATACTGGCCTACCAATAGGAACAAAATTCCAAACCTGTTAATTTTTTTTATTTACAAAAATATCTTAGCTAACTATCTGGATATCAATGACAGCTGAAACATGAACTCTTATCATTCACCGATAATTTTAACTATGAGTGATACAGTGATTAAAAAAGAGTTTAATACATTATTTACCTATAAAAAACTGACTGGGAAAGCTTTAAAATAAAGTGTGGTCGTATTTGTAACCTAAACACTTTCTCTTGACAGGAATTATTTTTTCATCGAAAACCAATATCTCCGTTTTTCTAAGAAGGCAGGCCGGGTATTTGACAACACGAGCTGATGTCTTTGTTACGAGGAAGGGTTTCTGTTTAACAAATAATAACAAATTTAAAAGACGCTTTTTGAAGCTCCTTACAAATTTTTAGAGATTTAAGCAGTATTAAATACAGTTCCGTAGTAGTATTCATAGAAATTAGACGTGCAATAATTTACAATTAATATTGTGCTTTAAATTGTAAAATTTGTGGCGTTAGCTAACAACAATATCGTTTATTGAACCACCTACCGTATGAGTGTCAATAGCGGGGAGAGACCCCCTGACCCCAAAAAACCCTCCAAACCAGTTATGTCTGGAAATATATTCGATAATTAATTTGATGAATAATGCAAATACAACCCTTCTAAATGAAACACAACAAAAAGTAACAGAACAGGTAAGACAAGCATTTTTATTCAATAGTAATGACCTAGGCCCTTATCATGTATATATCGAGAATAGCTCTACGGAGTTTAAAGGTAAACTAAATCCTTTAAAGATTGGTGAAATTATTTTGTCTAACTTTCCTGAAGCAGACAATATCAATCAATCAATCAATCAATCAATAATGCCTTTTATTTCTCAATATAAAAAAAAATACAATGCAATACTTTTAGTGACATTTGTTCTCCTTGGCACATGCCATCAGGAGGGTTGGCAAACAAATATTCCCTAATTAATATACAAAAAATTAAACAATGGGTTATTCTATCTAACAAGGCCATTAAAATAAATAAAAAATAAATTATGTAAATATTCATATAAATGTTAGTAATAAACTAAATGTATATATCCTACTAAGTAACACTTCGCACTAGACTCAACAATAATAACAATGTATAACAGTGAGGTATAGATTACCATTGAAAATATTGAATATCCCTTTGAGGGAGTGAAAGCTGCAGATACAACAATAATAATAGTAACAATAATAATAACAATATTATTCAAGATAGACCAGATAGATAAAAAGATAATAGATATAAGCAAACAAATTATTAATCCTAATTTTAATATAACACCACGCTAATAGATTTAGTAGTTAAATAGGCTCACTAACTCATACCTATACACCCATGCCTCCCTACAATAACCTGCTAACTCAGCCTTGCCCTGTCTCATCATATTAACTACTTCCACTCTACTAAGTTCATATCTACCCAACCACTTTAACCTAATATGTCTCAACACCGAACATTTTCCCAAAAAATGTATCACATCTTCCCTTTCCTTCGTGTTACACATTGAGCAAACTCTTCTTTCATCATTTCTGCCAGGTCGATCATTCAAATATAGAACCCCACATCTTAATTTAAAGAGCCATCGAATATCCCCAAAATTTTCCATTTCCAGTAGGTAATGCATGTTTACTCCTTCTTCCCGCAATTCTTTGTAGTGTCCACAAAAATTTGATTCGAGTGCCCTGTTCTCAGCCTGACGCTGTATCTCCTCCTTCTTCTTTTCTATCATATTCTCAATCATACTAGGCCAGATATCTCTCCATTCCCATTCACACCTAACCTCAATACCAAATTTTTCTCCCATGCTCATCCAATCTTTCCACCAGCCACACCTTGCTCTCATCATTTCCTTCAAAAGAAATTTTGGCAACCTATCATTCGTATATCCTAGTATTTTTTTAACATAGTTTTTATGTAAGTTCATCGTATATAGGCTGACTCTAGCAATACCTGTCTCCAAATCTAACATAAAGTTAGGACAATACCTTGGACAAGAAAACATTTTTTTTATATAAAATCTTCTGACTATTTCCACCTCATCGTACTCAAAAATACCCCATACCTGAGACCCATAAGTCAAAATCGATCTTACCACTGACTCATACACTGTTACTTTAGCCAAAAAGGGTATTTCGGCCTTAGACACTAAACTACTCCAAGCCGTGTGAATCGCCACTTTTGCCAAACTCTGGCGCTTTTTTAGATGAGCTTTATACGACAACTTGGGTGTTAATATCATTCCTAAATAATTATAGTTATTCACTACCTCTAATACTCGATCATTGAGTTTCCAAGATTCCCTGATTACACCACCTCCTCTTCTGAACACAAGAATTTTAGATTTATCTAAATTTATTTTTAGATTCCACATCCTGCAGTATTTTTCTAGTTCATTAATCATCCGCTGTAGCACCTTCGAATTGATTGCCATTAAAACCAAATCATCTGCATATAATAAAAGTCTTATAATTAAACCATTTATTTCCAAACCGCCTCCCAATGCTTCATGTAGGTCATTTAAGAAAAGCGCAAACAGCAATGGACTTAAAAGACATCCCTGTCTCACTCCTACATTACAGTCAAACCAGTCAGATAGACCTTCCCTTGACCAGACTGCCGATTTTGTATTCGCAAACATACTTTTTAACAAATTCAGCACTTTAGTAGATAATCCTAAATGACTCAACTTGTAAAAAAGTGCCCGCCGATCAACTGTATCAAAAGCAGCACTAAAGTCCACAAAAAATGTATAAACATTTTTTACTCCCCGTGCATGTTGGATTTTTACTATACTTGTAAGATTAAAAATGTTGTCTATAGTTGAATAGCCAGTTCTATATCCTGCCTGGAACTCGTTTAAAATGTTATTATTTTGTACCCACGAGGTAAGTCTAGTTAAAGTCAATGCCGCAATGAGTTTGGTTACTGCATTTAAGAAGCTAATACCTCGGTAACTTTCTGCATTCTCCGTGTTTCCTTTCTTATAAAGAGGAAAAATTATTGCATTATAAAATCCCTGAGGAAAGTCTGGTTTGTCGAAAAAATTATTGGCAAGCCCAAGTACAAGCACTTTTCCGTTTTCTGGAAGAAACTTGTAAAACTCAGCAGCAATTCTATCCACTCCTGGCGCTTTATTTGGTTTTAAAGAATCCAATGCTATTTGAAGTTCTTCCATACTAAACGGCCGGTCTAAATGTTCATTGAAGATAATGTTAATTTTTTTTATTTACAAAAATATCTTAGCTAACTATCTGGATATCAATGACAGCTGAAACATGAACTCTTATCATTCACCGATAATTTTAACTATGAGTGATACAGTGATTAAAAAAGAGTTTAATACATTATTTACCTATAAAAAACTGACTGGGAAAGCTTTAAAATAAAGTGTGGTCGTATTTGTAACCTAAACACTTTCTCTTGACAGGAATTATTTTTTCATCGAAAACCAATATCTCCGTTTTTCTAAGAAGGCAGGCCGGGTATTTGACAACACGAGCTGATGTCTTTGTTACGAGGAAGGGTTTCTGTTTAACAAATAATAACAAATTTAAAAGACGCTTTTTGAAGCTCCTTACAAATTTTTAGAGATTTAAGCAGTATTAAATACAGTTCCGTAGTAGTATTCATAGAAATTAGACGTGCAATAATTTACAATTAATATTGTGCTTTAAATTGTAAAATTTGTGGCGTTAGCTAACAACAATATCGTTTATTGAACCACCTACCGTATGAGTGTCAATAGCGGGGAGAGACCCCCTGACCCCAAAAAACCCTCCAAACCAGTTATGTCTGGAAATATATTCGATAATTAATTTGATGAATAATGCAAATACAACCCTTCTAAATGAAACACAACAAAAAGTAACAGAACAGGTAAGACAAGCATTTTTATTCAATAGTAATGACCTAGGCCCTTATCATGTATATATCGAGAATAGCTCTACGGAGTTTAAAGGTAAACTAAATCCTTTAAAGATTGGTGAAATTATTTTGTCTAACTTTCCTGAAGCAGACAATATAATTTCAAGTATAGACGCCATTGGTCGAAATAGAATTAGAGTCAAATGCAAAGATTATAAAACTGCTAATAGTCTCATTAAAAACAAAACTCTAGAAATATTTCGCTTAAATAATTTAGATTTGTATATTCCAAAATTTATTTTACACAAACAAGGAGTTGTTAGGGATATAGACACAGATTTATCGGAATAGTATATTAAAAATAGAGTTAAACAGTATGATTGTCATTGCATATTTGAAATTGCAAATGTTAAAAGAATTACGCGTAAAGTAGAAAAAATTGTTAATGAGCAAAAAATAATCGAATATGTCCCTACTGAGTCTTGTATTGTGACCTTTAAATCGCAAACTTTATGTCGCAAAATGTTGCAACTTTATGTTTACGATTTACACAGCCATAGAAAAAAAAAAGAAAGAGTAACTATTTCCAATATTAATATCCTAGAGACTGGGCGAACTTGATAGGATTGGTTCAAAATAAGTCTCCTATTATTGTCAACGAAATGGAACAGAACCAGTCTTTAAACTTTAAAAATACTGACAAACTACTAGTAATATAGAAAAGTTAATACCACTGGATAGCAAGTACCATGAAGCAATATAAATATGCTACGTTACAGCTATGACAGTCCAGTGACATTTTTTCACAAATCATCATACGAGGCAAAATTTGCCTTTAAGAGTGTTGATTAAGTTAGAAAATCTGGACACCCATCACAATTGATATTGCGACCACTTTTTACGAATCCGTTGGGAATTCCAGCAAACACACTGCAACACCTATACTTGATGGCTTACATAGACCATAGCAGTCGTCTATAATCTGAACAGTTTATCAAATTCTCTAACTACATCATTAATTGGTGTTGACGCTTTGTGATAGTTATGATGAAGATGAAGTCTGTGTATTATTTTAAGTTGAAAAAAGGGCAAATGTTTTTTTTCAAGTTAGAATTAAAAAATATTGAACATTTTAGCCTTACTATAAAAATGATTTATTTGGTAATAACTTTTTGAAACGATAATTTCGAATAATCTAGAAACATGTCTACAACTCAACCCACAATTTTATGTAAATCTTCCAACATAAATATCTAAAATCCACTGTTTCTGACATGGAACGTCTGACCTATCACAAAATGGAGACTTCACAATTAAAACTTTTACAACCATTATATAAGAATGAGAACATGTACATTCAATAAACAACTAATAAATAAATATGATGGATAATGTTTATTCAATTAATTACTAAATAATAATGCATCTTAAGACATAAGATGCATTGAAAACTTGTACTGGCATCAAACGGCACAGTTAAAAATAGACAATTCTATATCCAAACCTATACATATAAGAAGGGGCGTTCGACAGGGATGTGTGCATTCCCCTCTTTTATTTAACATTTATTCGGAAGCCATATTTCAAGAGTCTTTGGAGGATGCAGAGATGGGAATAAATGTGAATGGAGTATTGATCAACAACATAGGTTATGCTGATGATGGTGTCTTAATTGGTGACAACATAGTCGATCTTCAACAACTTGTCACTATAATCGGAGAATACAGTAAGCGAATGAGATTAGAGATTAATACCAAAATGACCAAATTCATAATAATCTCCAGACTTAGATGCACTTGAAAACTCCACCATAATACTGAATACTAAGTCCATTGAAAGGGTGAGTAAATTTAAATACCTGGGATCGTGGCTTTTTGAAGACTGGGCATCGGACAGGGAAGTAAAATGTCGCATTGAGCAAGCTCCATAAGTTTTCGTAAAATTCAAGAAGGTACTGACTTGTTCAGAGTTTGATCTTCAACTGAGACTAAGGTTTACTAAGTGCTACGTATGGTCAGTGCTGCTATAAGGCATAGAGGGCTGAATACTCAAAACGAGGGATAAAAACAGATTAGAAGCTTTCGAAATGTGGCTTTATCGCCGTATTCTAAAAATACCATGGACAGCGAAAATCATAAATATAGATGCCCTTGAAAGAATAAACCAAGAACGCCAACTTTTCGAAACCATCAAGAAAAGGAAAACGGCGTATCTAGGTCACATCATGCGAAATGAAAAATACCAGTTCCTCCAACTTATAATCGAGGGTAAAATTGAAGGCAAGAGAGGAATGGGATGCAAGAAAATGTCCTGGCTCCGAAATATAAGGCAATGGACAGGGATTAACGACATACAATATCTGATACATATTGCAAGAAATAGAGAATTAATGGAAAATGTGATGGCTAACATCCATTAGTGGATTTGCATCTGAAGAAGAAGAATTAATTACTATTTAAATGGGAATAATTTACAATTAAAGGTTTATTGGTGTTTTAATTTCCACTTCGGAAATCGTTCTCAAAATACAAACATTCAATCATTTTTTCAATTAAATAAACTTTATGTTTCTTTATACTTACTATTCATTATCACGACACATAACATCGTTGACCAAAAGAAGAAATTTGGTGCATTACTAGTATCTAGCATTGCCATAAATATAGTGAAAATAAATACTACAATAACAACCCCTATACTCCAAACAATTCTAAGGGTCAATTTTCCTTTCATTGTCACAAAAATATTCATCCAACTCAATATGACTGCAGGTATTTGTGAGCAAAATGTTAAATATTGCATAAATTTCGATAAAAACGGAAAGTCGTATCCAATATATGATGCTGACAGTTTGTACTGTGTAAAATACTAAAAAAAAATAAAAAGATTTTATTTAGTTATTTCAAAATAATAAAAGAAAAACTCACAACACCAATTTCACTATATGCAGATCCTTTCAATACATATTAGTGGGAATTCTAATTTTTGAAAATTTAAATACTCAAAGCAAAGTTATACGAGGTATTTCACGTAGACCAGGCATTGGACTTATCCCAGAAAATAATTAGATTTGAAATCTAAAACTTTGCATTTCCATATAAATGTAACCAGTCTATACGTCTTAAACATAACTCGCTCTCATTTAAGTTACAATTAGAAGTCACCATTTTCTTATGGTATTTTTATTAGAACACTGTATACTAGTGTACTTTTAGATTATGCCTAAAATTATTAACACATTTTTTATGTTATCCAAAATTTTACAGTAACAGATCTACAATAATTATTCAAGTATTTTATTAAAAACAAATTCACACAATATGTTTGTAAAATAGAGTTAAATTTCACTATATGCCTTATTTATTAATTTCAGAAAACTTACGACAAAGTGGATAATACGAAATTATATTTTTAGAGATGGAGAAATTGAGAATTCCAAAATAGCTTATTAGGATGGTGTTGATTCAGCTGATTATAAAATTACCCTAACTAACACAACATTTAAAATTGCTTGGCAAGATCATACTTGAGAAACTTGAGACAAGTTTTCATATAGTCAAGGTCTAAGACAGGGCGACTCCCTATCCGCCTCATTAGTCAATCTTATTCTGGACATTGTAGTCAGGAACAGTAAAATTAAGAAAGTATAGCCTTTGCCTATGACTAAACACTTATAGCGAAAAGCTTAAAAGAACTAAAGAGGGTAGCGAAGAATATTATGAAAAAAGGATTAAAGTGCGGTTTAAATGTAAATGAGAATATAACCAAAAATGTGATCATGGAAGGAACAGATAAAACTAAGTTATACATGTATAATAATATAGTCAAACAAGTGGCAGGGACTATAAATTTGAAAGGATCGAAAAATTCTAGTGCCGTGTGGTGATAGAGGAAAAAGAAGAAAAGAAAAAATATGAGCTGGAACCAAGAACAGGAGAAAAAAAAACACGAAATTCTTCTTTTTCTTAAGTGCCGTCTCACTATGGACGTTGGCAAGAATCATAATAGCTATTTTTATTTTGTACCTTGCTACATTAAATAAATCAGTCCATTAGCATTGATACCGATCGCGTATATCTTTTAACCAATAATTCTGTCTTCGGCCAAGATTTTCTTTTTCAATATGTCTCTATCTTCTAAAAATATCATATATTGGTCCCTCATCACTTGGCCTAGGTATTCCAGCTATTTTCTTTATAGTGGTAATAAGTTCTGTTCCTTTACTAACCTTCGACAGCCTCGATTCTTTATAAATTTCCTTTTTTTTTAATGGTCAAGTCTCAACTTCATATACTGTTTTTTTGTGTAAATCCTCTAGAGGTCGCTGTTTAAATGATTAGAATAATAGCAAAAAATGCAATATTTTGCTTGAGAATAAATTAATTAAAATATTACGAAAAATACCTGGATTAACTCATTGCTGTTATCTGTACAATGAAACAACACGTACTTTTGAAATATGGTGTATTCATTGTAGCAAGTAGTAGAAGACTAGCATCTGCGCGTCGCGACGCAAGGGACGCATACGTCCTGGTCAAACTAAAGAAGATGCTTACATCGCGATGTCTTGATCGAAAGTGTTATGCAGAGATATGCAGAAAACGCTCTGACCAATCATCTTAGATGGTTTGTAGGTTAGTGGGGCAAGTGCAACCCTATAAATCAACGCTATTGTAATGCGTAAATAATTGTTTACAGAAATTTGATATTAACGTTTTCAGATTACCATGTGTTAGCTAGTTTAATAATGAAAATTTACTAAATCAAAGAAAAATATTATACTTTTCTCTTTTAAAGTAAATAAGTAGTTAAAATATATTATTAACCAAGATCATATTATTCTTCTTCTTAAGGTGCCGTGCATTTCTGCGTAGGCGTCCACCGTACATCGTCTTGTCAGGTGAGATGTTAAATATTCTAGGATTAAATAATTCTGTTTTTAGCAGCGTTGCGAAGCATTTCATAGCTGTGGATTCCTGTCCATTGTCGAATATTGCGCAGCCATGACATTTTTTTACGTCCGAGACCTCTCCTACCCTCTATCTTCCCTTCGAGTATCATTTGCTGAAAAGTGTATCGTTCTCCTCGTATAATGTGCCCCAAGTATGCAGTCTTCTTACTTTTTACATAATCAAAAAGTTCTCTATCCTGTAAGCCCGCTCTTCTGAGTACTTCCTCATTTCTGACCCTGTCCGTCCATGATATTCTGAGCATTCGACGCAGGCACCACATTTCAAATACTTCAAGTTTGTTAATGGAACTGGCCTTTAACGTCCATGCTTCCATTCCGTACAGGAGAACAGGCCACACGTAACACTTAAGCATCTTTTATCGGAGGTTAAAGTCCAATTTGCGATCAGTCAGAAACTTACGAAGCCTCAAAAAAGCATTTCTGGCTTGTTCAACTCTGCTCTTTATTTCATTCTCGGGGTCCCAACCCTCATTCAGCAAACATCCCAAGTATTTGAATTGCCTGACTTGTTAGATTTCTTCTCCAGAGACATATATCTTTGCGTTGGGGTAATCATTTCTACTTATAATCATTGATTTTGTCTTCTTGATATTTATTTTCAAACCTCGAGCTTCACTTGCAAGAGCTAGATCATTTAAAAGGCATTGAAGATCTTCGATGTTATCTGCCACTATGGCTGTATCATCGGCATACCTGATGTTATTAATAAATATGCCGTTAACTTTAATACCCTTATTAGAGTCTTCCACTGCTTCTGCGAAGGCTTTTTCTACGTATAAATTGAACAGCATTGGGGACAGTATACAACCTTGCCTTACTCCTTTTTTAATGGAGAAATCTTCTGTTTCGTTGGAATTTTGAAGACGTACTGTTGCTGTCTGATTCCAATACAGATTGGCGATGATTCTTATATCCTTTGCATCCAATCCCAACTCTTGTAGGTATTTTATCATCAATTCATGTTTTACATTATCGAATGCTTTCTCGTAATCGATGAAACAGATAAAAACATCCTTTCTTTGATCTAAACAATTCTGTATCAATGTTTGCATACTAAAGATCGCTTCTCTCGTGCCAAGTCCATTTTTGAAACCAAACTGACTCCATCCACTGACCTCTTCACATTTCTTAAACAATCTAGTGTGAAGTATTCTCAGGAAAAGTTTTAAAAAGTGACTCATTAGGCTTATTAGTCGGTGGTCCTTGCAGAAGTTCGCACGTGGTGTTTTTGGTAGGGCGATAAATGTAGATCGAAGCCAATCTTTTGGAATCTGGCCCGTATCGTAGATGTCGTTAAAGAGCTTGACAATAATGTCTAGGTTTTCTTCATTAAGTAACTTGATTGTTTCTGCGTACATATCATCTGGTCCTGGGGTTTTGTTACTTTTTAATAGTTTGATAGCGTGTACAATTTCAGCTTTCAAAATACTTAAGCCAGACAAATGGTCTCCCAGTTGTGGTGGTTTTTGTATTCTGTCATCATTGAACAAATTAGCTGTGTACATTTTCCAAGTACATCATATTATAAGACAGTAACAAAAATATTAAATGTAAAATATATAAATAAATGATAAATACTTTCCCAAATACGTAGTAACAATAAACAGTAAATATATAACTTCGAATGGTACGATATATGATTTCCAAATTATAATTTCTGATGGTCAAGAAGAAATTCATTCATTCTTATAAATGCTAATCTGTCAATCCCTATGCGCTTGTTTATTTTGCTGTATGATGATTGGTTTTATTATTCAAACTTCTAAAGTACTGATGCTTTTCTACTTGTTCTATCACGTTATTAATTGTCAATATGCGGTGTATACTTTGTGGTCTTTTTGTAATTAGCATATAGTTTGTTATTTTAGCAGTTATAGTAATTTCCGTCTCGGCACTATTCATAATCAAGCTTTCGATCATATGTTGTAGGTCTTCTATGCTCGTTGCAATACTCTCGTTCTATGACGTTCACAATGTCATCTGCATATCGTAAGTTTTTATTCAATTGTTTGTTTTTGGAATAAATGTTTAGAACTATCTTCAATATATACGTTAAACAGTTAAAAGTGACGATAAAACGCATCCCTGCGTAAGTCTTGTACATATTTTTATTTCTTGTGATTGTTTCCAGCAGTTTAAACTATGGCACTTTTGTTTCAATATAATGTTTGCATTATCTTTTCCATGTGTTTATTAATAAGTAATTATATTAGTTTTTTATCTCTCACTACACGGAAAGCTTTCTCGTTATCAATAAAACACAACTGTAGGTAAACATTTACATCACAACATCGCTGAATCAGTTTGTTGATGGAAAATGATCCTTTTCGAGTAACCACTTCGTTTCGGAATTTGAACTGCGACTAATCTCCTCTATCTGTTCACAGATTTTCTTATGTATTACTTTAAGCAATACTTTAAAATATTACTCACGAGGCTAAGTACTCAATAGTCAGAGCACTCTTTTGCTGCTTGTTCTTTAGGAATGGTATAACCGCTAACTTCAGCCACTCTTGTGGTATTATTGCCGTATCGCACACCGTGTTGAACAAATCTGCCAATACTTTTAAGTTATCCTCTTCCGTCTGTTGTAACATTTCTACAGGTATTGCGTCTACTCTAGCTGCCTTATTATCTCTAGAGTTTTAAATGGCGTATTTAGTTTCATCTATCGTGCTTCATTTCTCTAAAGGATTTAATTTTTTATCTCTTAAATTTCAACCCTTTCATCTTGGAAAAAAGTTCTCCAATGTACTCCTTTCATCTTTTTAATGTCTTGGGTAAATCTAATAGCAGTACTCCTTTTCTTTTCGTATATGTCCTTGTTGGCATTCTTGACCGATTCTGGTCAGTTCTTTTATTTTTTGTGCATATTTCTCATACCATATTTTGTTTCTATTTCTTTTATCTCTGTACATTGTTTCATCAAATACATTTCCTTAGCTATTTTTATTTTTCCCTTGATTATTCGTTGTATCTCTTTATACGTTTTTGCTTCTTTTTCTTTGTGTTTATTACTTTTTTCATCTGTAGTAGTATTTCTTATGCTATCCATTATTTTTTAGCCTCTGACCTATGTTATGTAAAACTTTTTTGATTTGGTTTCAGGAAAATATGTTTTATAGTATTTCACTTTTTATTTAGGTCCATAGTTTGTTTTTTTGTCGTTACATTATTTTTAATTCCTTTTTTATTCCATCGTTTTTCAGCATTCTTATAATAATTTTTGTCTTTTGATAACTTTTTTTAACATTATTTTCATGACAGCAACTAACGAGTTCTGAGTCTGAGTTAACATCTGCTCCAGGATAAGCTTTAACTGAGGTTATAGAGTTTTTTATAAAAATAAATAAATAAATTTTTATAATAAGATAAAATTAGAATCGTCATAATAATATTAAATCTCCGATAGGAGAGGCACTCAAAGAAGAAGAATTTTTATTCTTTTTTTAGAAAGAGTTTTTATATCTGCTCTTTACGAGTATACAATCTGATGTCTAACAATTTAGTTTTCTGTGTGTGAGGAAGAGATCCATGTATAAAGCCTTCTCTTATAAATCTGAAACCAAGTATTTTTAATAATAATATTCTTTTCTTTGCAGAATTCTATGAGCTTTTCTCCGTCCTCGTTTCTAGTTGCTAATCCGAACTATCCTACTATATTTTCAATTACACCTGCTTTAACTTTTATATTTAAGTCTCCTAAAATCCATAAAATATTAATGGCTCCAAAACATTTGTAAATGGAGTGGCTTTTCATCAAATGAATTGTTACATGCCACGCATTATCGAGAACAATATCGGTGAATAATCATGGAGCTTCCATGATTCACTCCTAATTTGCGCACGGTATTCAAAGAAAAAGAAGACAAAAATATACATAACGTCTCTAGACGTTATTAGCCTCAGTGTATTGTATAATTTAAAACAAGACTATTTGAGGTCATCTTTGGTCTTATCAGCTGGGGGAACATAGACTTGAATCATATTAATATTGCATTTCCGTGCTTAAATTTTGAGCATAATAAATTATTCTCTATAAATTTAAACCACAAGTACTAATTACCTTATTGTGTTACTTATGATTCCGTATCGATAATCAGTTTCCCCTTCTTCAGTATAATAAATATTGTGTTATTATTCATATCTCTTTATTTCCTAACCATTGTATATCACTAACACCAAGTTAATCTATATTAAGCCTTTCTTTCTATGTGTTTATGCAGTTTCCAGGTTGGTTACATACTTCTTACATTTCTGGTATCCTATTTTTATCTATGTGGGTTGAGTATTTTTTTTTTGCTTTTGTGGGCAAGGGTTTTGCATGTTAACAACGAAGAAGGCCTTTTATTCTGATGACTTTCTCCAAACGAATTCTGATAATTGTCCTATACTGCCGGATTTTGGTTTCCAATTACCATAATCAGTAACTAGTTCTAGCCATTATAATTTGTACTAGAGATGTCATCAAGGTGCTTTGATGCAGTAGTTTCTCGATGCTTTCTTTGTGTTGATGCCGTTGACCATTGTCTTAATTCTTCTGCCTTTGATTTCTCAGTCTCAGGACAACATAGTGCCACTTACCAGCTCATCCGCCCGAAGCTGTTGGCCGTATTCATTGATAAATGGTTCATTGATAAATTGCTTATGAGGGGCTAACAGTCGGCCGTCAGAGCCTAGTTAGTTATCTAAAATGATCAGATGATCATGATCTAGATCATCACACGAGCACGTGAGGTTGCCGTTTGAGTAAAAGTGGTTATATATTGCTTATCATTCTCACATCACATCCCCAAACAAGAAGTTAGGTAGCCTCTATTCACAAATAAAATCAGAATACGTATCAAGAAAGTGTAAACTAAGAATATAGCAATAGTGATCAGACAGATAGCAACATACGCTTCTGAGACAAAAATAAAATGATAGATTATTATGGATGGAATATTAGAATGATGAAAAAGAAAGATACTAAGAGACATGCTTGGCGGGAAGAAAACTTAAGTTGGGTGAGCGAGAAATACCAACAAATAATTATTGGAGATGTATAAAAATCATAGTATCACCAACTTTGTCAAAGCACAAAATATATGGTGTTCAGGACGTGTAGAAAGAATGCAAAGCGATCGAATGCCTTGGCTTGTGCTGCACACAGATTAAATAGAGATGTTGAGAAAAAATGGAGAACGACTAACAGTGACTGAAAATAAAGAAGTGAAAAGAAAATGCTCGAAACAGAAGAGAATGGAGTAATATAGGATACCGTGTCCATCACAATAAGATATAAAGAAATAACGTTACGAGAACTAATTTGAAATGTAGATTGTGTTACCGATATATGTAAAATTAGGTATATTGTGAAAAATATAATAAACTAAAACCTTTAGGGCCCTTTGTGCATTAAAATATATAAATAATATTCAAAAACTTTGCTTGCATGCTTACTATCTATTATTATCTAAAAAAAATTACAGAGATTTGAACACTGATGAATTATCCATCTACAAATATAATTTCTGAAAAATTTACACAAACAAAGAGCGATCTTTGCGTTTTTCTTTATTGATATTAAAATCTGTTTTATAAATATAGGATGCTTAAAAATGGAGGAGTCATTTTAAAATTATAAATAATAAGAATCTTAAAATATAATTTATATTTTTTTTTACTAAAGAAGGACGTTGTTAATATCTTTTAGTTTTGAAATCGGTGACTAGTTTTAAATAGTTTAAAATATAATTTAAATTCAATCATTTAGAAAATAGAGTTAATGTACGATCTACGTGAAACGCCTTGCATGAGAGCTATGTATATTAATAAATATATATTAATAAATATGTTAACAATAAAAATATCTTTCTATCTATTCTTTCATCTTTATGTATTTTAATTAAAATTGATGATTAAGGAATATCATTTTTAAATAAACGGTTTAGCACTCTTCAGTTCTTTTTTTGTTGTTCAATATGTATTAAAAGTGATGTAAATGAGTTTGCAAGTGAATTTATAATAAATACATATTATGCATACCCAATAGCTGTAATAAACATATTCCAAGGCATCAGTATTCCTATGCCATGTACTAAAAATGTTATATACGTTAGATAATATTTGTCCACAGGCGGATCCATAGTCTAGCCCAAAATGTATGTCCTTTTACGTTACTTTCTACAAATATACAAAATTTATTTAATAAACTAAGGAACTAATTTGATTAACTTACATGATTGTATGTAAGTAGTTGCAGCCAACAATCTTCAAATCTGTTTGTTTTTGCTTTAAATTAAAAAAAAATATTATGACAAACTTTGACAAGTTTGACACTGTCAATAAATTTTGATGTAAACGTAATATAAACTTCAAAGCTATTAAACCTATAGACATATTATTTGTCTACGATTAAACCATAGACCAATAACTCTACCTCATAGGTACATAATTAAGTGAAACCGCAAATTAAGTGAAATTTGCATTGAGGAAGAAAGTCAGAGTTGTTGCAGTTATCGCAGTTAGAAAACTGTGCGCCACTGTTAAAATTCTATTTGATTGTACGGATAGTCCAGTCGTCAGACATTTGATCCCAAAATCGAGAGAGAAACAAGTTGAATTTTGCTAAGAATGTAAATTTTGTAACCCCAAATAAGAGCAATACAGTTTAACACTCCTACCCCCACTCGCACACCCTAAAAAATAGAAAAAATAATTTACCAAGAATCTGTACGCTATAAAAAAAAGTTTTAAATAACAAATGTGACTAGGATAATGTTAAACAGAAATGTTCGCCAAAACTTTTTGTGTAAAATTTACCATTCCCTCAGAAACAATGCTTGAGGTGACCGGCGATTTTAAATGTCAGTTATTAATTTTATTTAATTAATATTTAAATTTAAATTTTAAATGCGCATAAAGTCAATCATTTTTAATAAATTTTGTATCTACTCGACGGTAAAAAGTTGTGTAGAAAGATCTTTTGGTCAGAGTGTCCTTATTGACACATGTGAAAATGAGTTTTAAGGTGAAGAGTGCTTGCAGCAGTCGTATGCAATTTTTGTATTTTAGCGCCAATCAAGCCAGTTTCTATGTTGCTAGATTTTTGCCATTTTTTACGATTCTCGAGAGATCAATAAAATGTATTCTTTTCATTGTGAAATTTTTTTTGTTAGAGCCTAGTCTTTAAAATCTATAACATGAAATTTTAAATGTATGTTTTGACAAAAAATTTTGGTCATTTAAAATATGCCTAAAAAACGCTGAATTTAAACTTTTAGATTACAAACGATAGTATGTCACAGAAACAGCCTCGATAAAGACAATTATTGAATAACGCTGGGCCCATAACGGTTTCTTAATATTGTTCTGAAACTATTTTCTTGTGGCATTTTAAATTAATTGCTATTTAACTGGGAATAAACCACAATTAACTGTTTGTATTTTGAGAACGATTTCCGAAGTGGAAATTGAAACGTCAATAAACGTATTTTAATCTTTAATTGTGGCTTATTCCCAGTTAAATAGCAATTAAAGACAATAATTATAAGTGGAATTTGTAGCAAAAGTTATTTGGTTTCAAAAAACCAATTTGTGTAATAGAAACAATGCAGTTTTAAATATTTTAGATGATTAGTAGTATGAAAGTTTAAATTAAGTTTTTTTTAGCATATTTCATATACCTCACATTTGTTGCCAAAACTCAAAACCAAAATTTTATGCTATAAGTTTTAAAGACGAAGCTCTTATAATGAAAATTGACTAGTCAATGATAGTGATACATTTTATTGATTTCATGAGAATCGCCAAAAATGGCAAAATTCGCGCAACGTTTATTTATTTAGCAACTTTGTAGAAACTGGCTCCTTTTGAAATAAAATGCAAAATATGCATTTTAAAGGTGAAAAACTGCGCTTTTCATCTATAAAAAGTATTTTGAGTTTTGTCGATCGGACACTTTGACTAAAAGATATCGAATTTTTACAGTGGAGTTGATCTAAATTTTATTTAAAATTGATTGCTCGCGCGTGACTGATATTCAAAGTCGCTGGTTAATTCAAGCGTTGTTTCTGAGAAAACGATATATTCTAAACATAAAGTGATAATAAATCATCATCATAAGTGTCTCAACAATTTTTTGTGGATCTTGGGCTTCTTGTCGATTCCTGGCAACTTCCTTCCATATTCTGACCCTTAGAATCTGTAGGTCTTCTTACACATTATCAATCTATCTTCTTCGTGATCGTCCCATGCTTCTTGTGCCCTCTGGTTTTGAAAATGTTAATCTTTTCGTGTATTCGTGGTCTTACATCCTAGAAATGTGTCCAGCTCATCTAATTTTCAACTTTAACGAATTTCACAATATCTGCATCGGTGTATAACTGATATATTTCAAAGTTTTATCTTCGACGCCATAACCCATTTTCATTTACGGCCCCAAAAATCTTTTTAAAAACTTTTCTTTTAAAAATACCAAAAAGCCTTTTATAATTTTGAGATATGTAAGGTCAAAGTTTCAGCGATATAAACCAAAACTTTAAGGTCTTGTATATATTCAGCTAACAAATACTTTTGTTTAAAATTATCGCAGCTGCATTTTTTATTTGAATTATTTTTTTTCTACGGCGTACAGATTCTTGTTAAATCGATATTTCCGTTCTCCTCCCACCTACAACGGGGTGGGGGTATTTTACTGCAAGCTATCTTTTTTGAGGTACCAAAATTGCTTTTTTTGTCTCTGATGACTGGAGTAGAATAATTCGACGTACTTATATTTTATTGAACAAGAAGTTGACAAAGTAGAAAAAATAATAAATTTAATTTTTGGGGTCCGAGACATACCAAGACAAATAAGTGTACACCTACATTGGAACCGTATTTCTCCCGATCCGATATCGGGCGACGTCGGCCGACGTCGGATTGAAAACAAACTCAAGGTATTAAATCATAGTGCCTATACTGCTTCCGTGACGAAGCAGTATAGGCACTCTGATTTAATACCTTGAGTTTGGTTTTAATCTGACGTCGGCCGACGTCGCCAGATATCGGATCGGGAGAAATACGGTTCCAATGTAGGTGTACACTAAACAAACACATCATTAAAAAATAAATAAACCTTCAATCTTAAAGTGAAAATACAATAAAATAAAATTAATAAACAACCAAATAAATCTCTTATAATTATTGTAAATGACAGCAAAAGCTTCAAAAAACATTGACAAGTACGACAATATTTGTTTAATTTCTTTGATGAACTTAGAATATCTTTAAAATTCAAGGCGGTTTGGGGCTGAACTAAATATTCCTGCTAAAATTAAATTAAGTAACTTGGATATCATGCCATTTAAAAAAAAAATATATTCTATGCATCAAAGTAATCGATTAAATTATTATATATAATAAATGATAGGCGGCATATTACTACTATTATTAGAATGAGGACTGTCCAATGCCACTTTTGGGCAGAAGTACATATATATAAAATCAACATTCGCGATAACCCATACTGTAAATATGAGCAAATGAAAACATTAGAACACATATTTTGGAAATGCCCAATAAACAAAATAAAAGATTATGATGTATATCAGGAACTGATCAAAATTAATAATAAAACCCCAATTAACATACCAATGCTTCTAGGCGATATTAACACTAAAATTATCAAAATTATTTTCAGATTATTACAGATCAACCATATAAAATTATAACCTTCATAATAACCTACTTACTATTAACATTAAAACCATTTATAAGAAAACAGAAAATATTAATAAAATGTAGATATTATGTAGATGAAATGTCTATATTCACTAATAATAGGGCATGAGATACAAATAGCATGAGATTTTTGTATATTCTCAGACTCACGACAGTAGTGGCTCAAAAATGAACAAAACAAATGAACTGGCTGATTATTCGGTAGAATATAAGCCAATAAGGAGAAGAAGAAGAAGACTGCTGCAATACACTCGCGTTCCCCCGGTGCGACAGAAACAAACTGACGCAAAACAGTCCCTGAATCTCTATCCAATGAACCGGGTTTTTGACCTTGTGACATTCTCATTGGTCATTTAGGTCACGCGCTTTGCGTCATTTTTCTCTGTAGCACTGGTGAAACGGGCTGGTTTTGCAACCATCGTTGGTCAACATCGTTTTTGCCATCTGCTGTTGTTTGGGTTAAGTGCATACCAAGTTTGTGGTCTTTTCCGAAGCTTTTTATATTTTACTTAAAGTATAGATAATATTAACGAAAAACGCTGTTGTTTTTAAATTTTTAATTATAAATTAATTCAATTTTTATTTACATACATTAAGTATTTAGCTTTAATTTGAAATTTTTGAAAAGTTATTTATTTTAATAATGGATAATCTAAAAAAATAAACTATTTCCTATGGACCTATAAGACTCACATATATTGTACCAAACGCTTTGAAAAAGAAAGTAAACAGTTAAAACACCAATCAAGGTTCTTAGTAGATATGATATTTACTATAAGAGGCTATTTGAAACATACATTAACCCTCTAACAAGCTAAATTGTAAAAATTATCTGTTCATATAAAAGTTGATATGTTTTTTCAAGTAAATATAGGCAATAATAACTCATTTTTAAATTTGCTGCTAAAAATCTTGCCTAGAATAAGAGCTAGGTGAGAAATAGTGAATATCTTCTACAGACGATATTGTCGGGTTGTAAGTAAAAAATAACTTTGGTAGATGTTTATTATAAAACAAGATTTATTAAGAAAAATGAGTATATCGCTGTCCCGTTGGAACATTGACGTAACTGCAAATTTATCGAAAATAAGTTTATGTCGTGATTGGGTCCAAACTTGGTTACGCTATTTGTCATATCACTGTCAAACGTGTTGTTCAGGTTTTAGCCACCAGCGAGCAGATGCGTCATGTTTGAAAAATCCGCCGATCTCGGAGAAACAATGACAGAATGTGTAGTTGTGCTTCGATATGGTGCTACATTGACGCAATTGTATTTTATGTTATTGTTGCTTTAAATTTTTTTCACAAATACGCGAAAACATTGACGTAACTGTATTCTGTCATTTTTCATCTAGATTTCTTCTTATTGTAAGGCACCATTGACGTAATGTAAATTTCCAAATTGGGTATCTGAAGAGAGAGAGACACAGTTTAAAGAATATTGGTCGTTAGGGTCCTAGCAAAAAGAGCGAGATTTTTTGGCTTCTCATATTCAGCTACTTGATCTAAGCTATCGAAGTATTTCTACATTAAAAATCATTTGCGGAAATACAAATTGTGCATTTTTCATTACAGGCAAGGGAAAACAAGAACGGGTATGTAAAACGTTTCTGATTAATACTTTTGTAATAACTAAAAGAGCTACTCCCTCTATAATTAAAGCAGTTTTAAGTAAAAAACTACTATTATATCTGAAGCTAAACGTGAAAAGCACGAAAATCATAAGAAAATAAGTGACAACGTTTTGGATCCTGTTTGTAGCCATATAACGGTGGTTTAACTATTGCGGAACTTCACAGGAACTATATAAAGGAACGAAAAGAAGCAAAAGAAGAGTCAGAAACCTACGATTTTTATTCTCGTATTTTTAACAGCGAATTTAATATAGGATTTTTTATCCCGAAAAATGTTCTTTGGGACCAATGCGAATCTTTTAAAAATGCCGTAGCAGAAGAAAAAGAGAGTATGCAAACAACTATTGAAAGTCACTTAGCGGAAAAGGATCTAAGAACATTCATTCGATCTAAGAACACGATAAACTGAACACAAAAAATTCTGATAAGAGTATACATCTGGCCACTTATGACTTACAAGCAGTATTACCTGTACCAATAGCACAAAGTTTTGCATTTTTTTACAAATCTCGCTTAAACTGTTATAACTTTACAGTAGTAGAAGTAAAGGCGAAAAAAGGTCAAGTCTCCGAAACAGACAGCACTTGTCAAATTAATAAAGCTAGCTTTTGGAATTAGGTGATGAGGAATAGAGGAACAATAGAAATCGGATCTTGCGATTATTAATATCTACAAGAATTGGCACATACCAGCCCAGAAGTTGATGTAATTATTTATTCCGATAGCTGTGGGAGTCAACAATCAAAAAATTTCTAATATCTGTTTGCTGGTGATTAAGTTCACAGCATAATAGAAAAAAGCAGTGAAGAGGGCAACCAAATCAGGGCCTACATACATTCCTGAGCAATACGTTGAATTATTTAGAACTGCTAAGAAGACGCTCATTTAACCGTTAAAGAAATGGATTTCAATGGAGTTTTACGATGTAAAAATACTGTACAATAAAATGGGACAAGATTGCACCAAAGACGAGGAAAGATTACTTCCTGTATAAAAAAAGTTATAAACAAACAACGTGGACGAAAGTTGAGATGTGCCAAAGAAGAATGGGTGATAGTTCATACGAATTATTTTTACCGACATGCCAGTTTTGTAGGGCTTACTCTTCAAAAATTCCTTTAGATAATAAGAAACTAAAATATTTAAAACAGTTGCTTTCAAAACATATTCCTGGATTTTGTAAAGCCTTTTACTATTCAATTTTTCGTTGATACTTTTTTTGTGATCTGAATTTTATTTTCAAGTTTGCTTGTTTTTACTACAATTCTTAATTTGTTTAATAAACTTTTTCAATGACTTTTTGTTCTTATTTCGATGCCACTTTTCAAAACTAGCTAGGTAACCAAATATTTTACAAAAGTAGTATGTATGTGGAATATTTTATCTTTAAAACTAAATTCTAAATTTTTCTTTTTAAAACTAAATTCTTAAGTTCTAATTTTTCATCCCTAAATTTGATCCCAATTACAATTACGTCATTTTTACCTTAGTTATTTTGTGGCAACAATGACGTAATTGCAATTGGTGATCACTCGAATGTGTAGTAGAGTTGGAGTATATCACGGTGGCTAAGATAATTGTAATACTAATCCAGTAACTTTATTATGCTTCATTGCATAAGGTATTCAGTAAAATAATTTTATATTTTTGGCTCTTCCGAAAAGTTACACTTTTGTAGTTGCGTCATTGTTTCACCGGGGGTAGCAATATAACATGTTAATTTTGATGGTAATCCCAAAAACAATTTTTATTGACTATGCCGCAAAATAAAGGTCACGATTAACAAACAAGCTGCGTATTAGATTTTTTACACAGCTTACACCTCTTCTTGCCTTTTGGATCAACCCAAACTGAACAATCGTTTTCACCATCAAACCGTATATCAGCAACTTTATCAATCGCTCTTTTTTTTACCACAAAATAAACTAGTTTTACTGAAAAAACCAGGTTCATCATTTCGTGCTGATGATGGTCGACCTACATTTCGTCTTTCCTTGAAAGAAACAAGGCCAGATGCTATCTCTTCACGGAATTCTGGAAGAGATAGAAGCTCTCTGCTAGAATCCTAGTAGGTTCCTTAGCCTCTATTTGCTATGTAGGGTCAGCATCCGAATGGCAAAAGATATATTATATTGCATACAGGAAATACGGAAGGTTTTATACTCAAAGCTAGTCTTATATTTTCTTCGACAAGAAAAACTGATGATTACCACGGAAATATGAACGACGATATTTCTAAACATTGGTTTGAGGAAAAATTAATAAAAAATCTGGAAAATCTGTCATTAATATATCCGTCTTAGACAATGCTTCGTATCACACCAGAGAGCAGGAAAAGTTTCCCACAAGCAGCTGGAAAAAAGAAGACTTAAGAAAGTGACTGCCGGAGAAAAATATAGAACACGAACATCTAGTTTTAAAAGCTGAATTATTAAAGAAGTGCAAAGAACAAATTACTGAGAAAAAATTTGTCGTTGACCAAACGGCACCAAAAAGATATGTCATGAGGTCCTAAAACTATCACCATATCACTTCCAGTACAATCCAATTAAATTGTTGTGGGGCATCACTAAAAACTACTATTATAAACATGGATGTAAGACCCCCGACGAAGCCAGCATTTTACAACTCTGGCAAGATGCACTAAACCAAGTTAATGAGGAACAATGGGGGAAATGTATTGAGCATACTGAAAAAAAAATTTTAGAGTCATATGAAATAGAACAAGTTATTGATGAAGTAAGACCTTTAATTATTCGTACAGATGAAGATTCAGATGAATCGTCGAAATCGTCGAAAGTAAGGTAGGTTAAGGAAATGACTGGATGAATCACTGGGTATTAGACGACCGATGAAAGGATTCTATGCTTGCTCGCTCTCGACTCCACTTGGTGCAGACAAGGAAAAGCAAGTATCGGCACACACAACCATCATTAGATCGCCGAACAATTGCTTTGACCGGTATTGATAAAGCCAAATGGGCTAACCTACTACTTAAATGTAAATACACGGAAATATTCTATTGCCTGACGGGGGATACCGCGAAATAGTCGAGACCTGGCTCCAAAAACCAGAGGGCGAAGGAAAGCAGGAGCTGGTTGTACCGCAATAGGACAACTTACCTCGGTGGGTTTGAAAAGATGTGTGTGGGAAGTAGGAATAAGTCTTTGTTTTGTATAGATATATATTTTTATAGATATGTTTATAAAATATATAAAAATAAAAATATAATCCACCAAATAAAACACCCAGTAATAACATTGGCAATTTTTTTTTGCTTAAATAAAAATATAGCTTAGTACACGGTGAAAAAGAATTTTTGGTTTTTCTGCATAAATATTAACCACAATATTAATTTTTAAAGTGGCATGTGTAATATGAAAAATTTTTCAAAAACTTTAAATAATTATCTCAAAAACAAGTATTTTTTCGAGAATTATATCCCAATAAAAATCGATCCAGAATTTTATGTAGATTCTAAATATAATAACAAAAAGCACAGTTTCTATTTAAAATAAGAAACTTAATGGCGACTTCCGGTACAAGCTAGAAGAATGCAAATAGTTAAAAATGAAGAATGATTTGCATAACCCATTATTCCAAGTTTGCAGAAACCAGTGATGACCAGATCTTTGAAAACTTTTAACCAACATGTTGCGTGAATGTCCCTGTATATTTCGTAATCAATATTTATTAATTTACATTATGATATTCAATTATTATAAAAAATAATATAAAGTTATCTTATTAAAAAAATCCCTAATGTGGTATTATCAAATTCAGAAAACCGTACATTTTTAATTTGATAACATCTGACTACCTGAGGCAAATCTGAACAGACACTTTTATTACTTATGCGATAGGCTAAAACGATCCTACTTTAGCACCATGAGAAGGCGTAACGGGTAGTTTCACGAAAAAGTGGTTTTTTACTTGGATTCCCTACTCTCGATCAATTCGTGTGTAGTCAATATATTTATATCTATTCTAAGCAGGTTTAAAGTAAAAACCGCTTAAAAAAGAATATCAGTCAACAAAACAGTAAAACAAAGAGAAAAATAAAAGATTGATACTAGAATTCAATTTATCGATTGTCGATAGGTCAAAAATTGTATTAAAGTGCGACAAAAAAGTGAGACAAACATTTAAGTCGAATTTTTATATTTATAATTTTACTATAATTTTTTGTTCTGATTTAAATGATATTTATATTTTAATATTAATTTAATATTTAGTCTGATTTTGACGGGTCTGTCAAAAGTAGACAGCGTATGCTTGTAACGAAAGTTATTTTGCCTACCAAAGGGTTGATTAATACAGGGGGTAGAAAATTGAGGGAAGAAACTATTGGGGGTGGAGATAAGGCAAGCAAAATAATCGCTACTTGTTCGAACGGCACTCAGGGTTTGGTAGGAGAGCTGGGGTCGTGGATAAGTAAAAGATAAAGGGGATGGATTGGGGCAACTACAAAAAATGAAATAAAGGGGTCATTAATCTCTTGGGATAAACAAAATAAAAATAAACAGGAAACACCTCAAGGAATTTAATATAGGGCGCCACTTGAGGTGCCTAATTATACCTATTACAACCACTAGTTGTAACTAGGGAAATAATTATAAAACATCAAAAACATATATTTTTCAAATAAAAATTAAACAAGGGTTAGCTCAAAAAAATAAATAAAATGTTAAGGAAACAAAATTTAACATTTATTTTTGTGTCACTACAAACAGTTACAACATGGAGAAATACGAGAATATAAAAAACTTACGTGTGTCATCCGTTTACAAATTCCAGGAGTTGGAGATAATACATAAAACTTACAAATGTTACCGCATTGATACCACAAACAAGGGGAAACCAATTCCATACTTGAACGAAGATCTGACGTAGAGGGGGTTGGATTAAGCAGGCAAACGACCAAGAAAAGCTGGTGGGACATCCTATATATGTCTTCAAAATTGTACCATGCTCTGGTACACCACACAAATTATTTTTTTTACTGCCACATATTTCCACTAAAAGGGCCCAAACAGAATAAACACGAATTCGACGACGAATTCGAACCCATACCTGACAATACCAAGACCCAATTATGAATGACGAATTTAAAAATTCGTTCGTATACCTTGAAAATAAACAAAACGCTGAAATAACAAAACTCAACGAAACGACGCAGATATCCTTTTGCGAAGTATAAAAATTATAAGACGACTTCGAATAAAACATTAAAAGAAATGCCGAGAAAGTTAAAATAATAAACAACTCTAAAATGGTTTATTTCAACATCTAGTAATGCAAATACAATTATTGAAAACACTTTTGCGTATTTTAACTTGAAAGATACGAACTAACAAACATGGAAAAAATTCTTCGTTTTATTTTTTTAAACATATATAAGGCGATTTCCATATATTTCTTATACGAGGAGATTTCAATATACTTCAAAGAATCAATGAAATTGAAAATGCAACATGCTTTCGTAATACTTTAGCGGGTGGTGTTAGGAGCAACATAAAAATTTATTGAATTATTTCAGTATAATATAATTTGTTTAAATATAAATAATAAATAAATAATAAAGTTAATTTCTTTAATTTTAAAATATTATTTAAATTTAAAAAAATACAGAAAACATATTATGAAGATTCTCGCTAGTCTACTGTACCCCCTACTGTACCACCTTTTTTTTATGATTATGTACTTAAAAAAATAAATGTGTTTAGTTCTAGATTAATAAACTTCTTCTGTTAGAAGCGTAACCAGTTATTTGTGGATAAACACAGTTGATGTCAATTCCTATTAACTTAGTAAAGTGTCAATTTTTGATTGCTCATGACGTCACATTACGTCAATTCTTTAAGTATTTACTTGAACATTAAATAACTTTTAATATAATAGATATACGTTTTACATATTATGTATGATGAAAAAAATATTAAGGTAAGAAAAATTTTTCAACTTTGTAGTTTGTATTAAAAAACTATTATGTTGTTATTTCTGACAAATATAATATAAAAAGTTATGTTCCAAATTAAGACATTTTAAAGTGTTAAAATAATATTTTGATTTTAAATACGTAAAATTACAATAATGCAAAACCAACTTTTCCAGTTGAAAGCAATGACCATAAAGCCTTGTACATTATTGCCTCGTAGGAAATTAATATAGCAACGACATCGCAGTTCCTAAAGGATTATCGACCAGGATTACAATTTACCACTACCCTATAATCTGTCTTCAATGTAGCACGAAACAGTAAATTTTCTAAATCTCGTCCCTCTCACCCTTCTTAAATCCTAAATCCTGTCCACCCGAGTGTCTGCTCGTAGACCATATTTTTCCCGCGCCTTCTTTACTTGTTACTCTCGCGATTACAACCAGTGCTGGCTTTAAATCATTGATAAAGTCGGAAATAATAAAACAAGCATTTCAAGAATTATGCATCAACACTCAAATAATGTAAATAAAAGATTTTCGGCCTACTTTTTTTTTTGTTTGTGTGTCAGACAAATATTACTGAGACTTTACTTAATCCACCTTTCAAAAAAATTCTAATATTTTGAAAGCATAACCTATTTTTCTAGAAAAAAAATAATAGTAATTGGTGAATCATGATTCCATATAAGGAACAATAAGCATTAAGATGAAGCATTATCTTTTTAAGAAGCTATAAAAAGGGAATACAAGGTGTGAATGTTACTATACAATAGTGGTAATTGGCTACAATTTAATAGTTGCATAGGCAAAATTGGTTAAACTGTAGAGAAATGTTTGGAAAGGCTTGTGGGACATTTTTGAAAACAAGTGACATGTGAGGATAAATATTTTATTATTGTGGATCTTCAGAAAAATCTTTTAAGTTTATTGAAGATCAGAAATTCAAACAAGGCAGGTCAGATTAATTAATTAGGAGTTACAAGTATTAATGGACATTCAGATGTAAAGTGTAAATATAAGAAAACTCTTCATTCACTCTCTTATTGTCACAAACCCGAAGAAATTGGATCAGTAAAGTGAAAACATAAAGATAGCAAAGATATTCTACAAAAATAAACAGAATAAATCACAAATGTTTGCATCGATTTTATATTTATCTAGTAGATACTTTAATACTAAATCTATTTATTGTTATAAAACTCTTAGCAGAACAAATTTTCGTCTAAAAGACGTAAGGATTATCGGTAATGGAACCGGAGATAAAGCTTAGTTTGGCTTCAAAATCCTCTCCAATTATAATCAAAAGTACGTGGTATTCATATCCAAACATATTAAGACAACACAAGCTGACAATCGACAAAGTCATGGGTTTTAAAGCCGATGTGCATTTTACAGTACAAAACAAAAATGGATTTGTTCTAACTGGATGCATTCTAAATGCAAAGAAAGATAATTTGTTTATTATAAGATAAAACTGTTTTGAAGTATGTATAACGTTCAAAATACTCATTACCAATATACACTGTGATTTATTTTGAGTACCGCCACTGTATATTTTAATATAAATGTTCGAATGAATTTTTATACAATTATTTAGTAAAGCCATTTGCTTCTGTTACTATAATATCAATTCATAAAGTTGATTTTTTCTACTAGTATCCAGCTAGAGTGTATTATATGGTAACATTTTTACGTTTGGAAGCTTTCAATAGTTCCAAATAGAAATTGGACTGTTAAAATGGTGCCTATAGTCTAAGTCCATTTTAGATTTTTACAAATAGGTATTTAGCCCATTTTTTACCTAACATGAATTAAATATGGGCATATCCCTATTATGTTTCACCTTCATAAATGCCTCGACTTGTTATCCTTCAGACAACCTAAATGATTTTTTAAAATTGTTTTTAATACTTATACTATTTTTAAGTATATTTGAATGTCCTTAGGCCATTTTTTTAATTAATAGTTTGTAAGATAAAGAATTGTTAATTTTAATAAAAAAATGTATTTTAAAGAATAAGTTATATTTCTCGACATAACTTTTTTAGCATTCAGCGGATCGTCCTGAAATATTTACTAAAGTTGTACTACTAAGGCTTCTACTTCTTAGAGTGCAGTGCCATCTTCCTACGGAGGTTGGTAATCATAATGGCTATTTTTATTTTAGAACTTGCTGCTCTAAACAAATCAATCGATCTGCATTGATACCAATCACGTAGATTCTTTGACCATGAGTTCTGCCTTCGACCAACAGATCTTCTTCCTTGAATCTTTTCCTGTATTATGAGTCTCAAAATTTTATATTTTGGACCCCTCATCACGTGGCCTAGGTATTCCAGTTTTCTGGTTTGTATAGTGGTGATTAGTTCTATTTCTTTATCAACCCCTTTCCAGTACTTCTTTATTTGTAATTCTATTAGTCTATGATATTTTTAAAACTCTGCGGTATAACCAGAGTTCGAAAGCCTTAATTCTTTTTAAATTTCATTTTTCATTGTCCAAGTCTCAGCTCCATATAATAATATTGAAAATATATAACAGCGAATGGTACGTTGTCTGATCTCCAAATTTAGATTTTTGCACGTTAGAAAAACTAAATGCATGACAATAAGAAAAAACGCACTTTTAAGAATATAACTGCAAGTAGATGGTACTCCAATCAATCAAGTGGAAACATTTAAATACTTGGGAATAATGATGAATGACCAATGGGATCCTCAACAAGAAATAAAATGCCGTACCGAATAAGCAAGACAAGCTTTTATCAAATTTAAACCGCTACTATGTAACCGCAATCTTTCCTTTAATCTCCGCTATCGGTTGGTTTAATGCTATCTATGGTCTATATTGTTATACGGCATGTAAACATGGACGTTAAGAGTACCTTCCATTAATAAAATGGAGGCCTTCGAAATGTGGACGTTGCGAAGAATGTTCCGCATACCATGGACATATAGGGTAAGCAACGAGGAAATCTTAAAAAAGGCAAATACTGGGAGAGAACTACGCAATTTAATCAAGGTACGAAAAATTTAATACCTCGGCCATATTCTGAGAGTAAAAAAATACGCAATGCCTCAACTACTCATCCAGGGAAAGATTGAAGGCAAGAGAGGAGTAGGTCGCAAACAAATGTCGTGGCTACGGAACGTAAAAAACTAGAGAGGCATAAATAACACTGGCGATCTTTTGCATGCCGCAAAAGACGGACGTCTGGCCTTAAGATAATTCGCCAACGCACTATAGGTGCACGGCACTATAAGAAGAAGAAGAAGAAGCACTTTATTCGTATAAATGCTGATCTGCTAATCTCTACTTACCTGTTTATTTCTACAGAATTGTCATTGGTTTCATTGATCAAAGTTCACAAGTACTGATATTTTTCTACTTGTTCTATCACGTTACCATTGATTGTCAATAGGTGATGTATATTATGTGGTATTTTTGTAATTAGCATGTGCTTCGTTTTTTTTATCGTTTATAGTAATTCACATCTCAGCACTATTCACACACTTCGATAAGTTCTCTGCATATGTTGTTAATTAATTTTCCATTAACAGTGACTCCCGCTTCGATATTAGCGTGTTTTGGAAAATTTCTTCATAACAAAAGTTACACAGAAGTGGCGATAAAACACATCCCTGTCTAACTCCTCTATAGATCTTCATTTCTTCTGAGTGTTACCCATCAATTTAAACTATGGCACTTTGATTCCAATATAATGTTTGCACTATATTTAGGATTTTACTGCCAATGCGCTTGTTCGTAAGTATTGATATTAATTTTTCATGTCTTACTTTATCAAAAGCTTTTTCGTAGTCAACGAAGCACAAGTGCAAATCAACGTTTACATCTAGACATCGCTGAATCAATATGTTGATGACAAATAGTCCTTCTCGAGTATCCGTTCCATTTCGAAACCCGAACTGCGTCTCGCCTCCTTCAACGATGTTGGGAGGTAGGAAAACCCGTATATATGTGCTTCATTGATTTTGAAAAGGCATTTGATCGCGTTCAGCATACCAGACTAATTACCGCCTTGCAGAGCATCCAACTAAATGAGAAAGAGATCAAACTTATTACCAAACTTTACTGGAACCAAACAGCCATTATTAATACCAACAACAGAGAATCAAAGCCAATAAGTATTGAACGAGGCGTAAGACAAGGCTGTATACTATCTACCACCCTCTTTAACGTGTATTCTGAGAATCAATTTGGGAAAGCTTTAAAAGATCAAAAATTAATTATCATAGGAGGAGAAATAATTAACAATATACGGTACGCCGACGATACTGTGATTCTAGCTGAAAACATCGACGATCGGTAGGAGCTAATTAATAGAATTGACATGGAATGCATAAATTGGGGACTGTCGATAAATATCGATAAAACTACATACATGGTGACCAGTAAAGTGGATATCGGCGCAACCCAACTGATATTAAACCAACAACCGCTGCAGAAAGTTCATAGATTCAAATATCTTGGATGTTGGATTACCCAAAATCTAGATCCATCCTTCGAAATTTGATGTAAAATTTAACAGGCAAGAAACTCATTTCAAAAATTCAAGCCTCTATTATCCAGTAACTCATTAAATTTGGAAATCCGTGAAAAGTTTAAAAGATGTTACGTGTGGTCTGTACTTTTGTATGGATGTGAAACTTGGACTTTAAACACCAATATCATGAATAAAATCGAGCCGTTTGAGATGTGGTTGTATCGAAGAATACTAAAAATTCCATGGACTAGCAGAACCAGAAACGAAGAAGTTCTTCTAGAATATCTTGGACATATAATCAGAGGACCAAGGTATGAGTTCCTTCGGCTAATTCTCAACGATAAAATCGAAGGAAAGAAATCGATAGGACGGAAGAAACTCTCTTGGTTGAGGAATTTGCGGCAGTGGACGGGTTTAACAGCGGACCAATTGCTACACGTAGCGCAAGACCTAGATCAGTATAACAATATTATAAGCATGGTAGCCCCGACGTACCGTAGGGATATGGCACTCTAAGAAGAAGATAACTTTTTTAGCATTTATGATGTAAACATTTTGCAAACAGCATTTTATTCGTTGTTGAAAAGCAAAAATAATCTATGGTTTTTAGAAATCCGTGTCATCAAAAATAAACCATCGGTTACACTGTTTTTGTTGCAGCCATCTCCGCGACGAAGGTTGACAATCAGCATGGCTATTCTGACCTTCGAGACAGCTGCTCTAAACAATTGCCTTGAGCTGCAACTCAAACCACTCTTTCGGGTTCTTCAACCAGGAAACGCGTCTTCTTCCTACGCTTCTCCTACCCTCTACTTTTACTTGAATTATGAGGCTCAAGATGTTGTATTTTTCGCCTCTCATCACATGTCCGAGATATTACAATTTCCTTTCTTTAGTTGTATTTTCCATTTCCCTCTCTCTGCCTATTCTCCTTAACACTTCTGTTTTCGTAACTCTATCTACCCATGGAATCCTTAACAATCTTCTAAATGTCCACATTTTAAACGCGTTAAGTCGATTTTTTGTATTTTGGTTTAATGTCCATCATTAAGCTCCATGTAAACTATCTTAATTAGCTTTCTGAGGGCCAATGTCAGATCTTGCCTTCATAAAATCTTTTTCATTTTTACGAAGTTGGCACATGCTTTTTCAATTCTGACTTTTATTTCTGTAGTATAGTCGTTATTTTATGTGATTGTTGTTCCTAATAAGTATATCTTTTTACTCCCTCAATCCGCTGTATCCCTTCTAAGTCTTTCAAGTTGTCGGCTATTATGACTGTATCGTCGGCATACCTGTTGTTAACTAAACCTGCGTTCACTTTCATGCCGACTGTCTCGTTTACCAAAGCTTTCTTGTATGATTTCTTCAGAATACACAATAAACAAAAACAGCGACAGTATACATCCTTGCCTGACCTATTTTATGTTCCGTTCTTCTGATGCTTCTCTTCCAATTTTCACATTTGATCGTTGACCGTAGTATAAATTTGATATGAATGTTACATTCCTCACATCCAGATTCTTGTTTTTGAGTACTTCTATAAGTCGGTTATGTTTTACCCTATCAAATGCCTTGTTGTAGTCCATAAAGCATACATAAATATCTCGATTAACATTCAAACAACTTCAGGTCTGCACGTTAAAACAAAATAGTGCCTCTCTTGTGCCCATTTCATTCGGAAATCCAAACTGGGAATCACTTATATCCATCTCCAACTCAGCGTGTATTTTGTTATGGTTGATTTTTAGCAGGGTTTTTAAGGTATGTGACATTAAGCTGATCATTCGAGAATCACTACATTCTTTGGCATTTACTTTCTTTGGTAGACAAATAAATGTTGATGTCAGCATTTCACGGGTTTCACGGGTTCACATATTTCGGGTTCCTTCTCTTTACTCTGATTATCTTCACATATATTTTCCTCTCTCTGGTCATGGAATAGTTCCTCTATATATTCTTTCCATCTTCCTAATATTTGATCCGTTCCCACTAAAATTTCCTTTTTTGTCCAATAGTATGCTTGTGGTTTTCTGTTTTGCTAGTCCAGCTAATCCTTTAACTTTCTTATGGAGATTGAAGTTATCATATTTGTTTTTTAAGTCTTTTATTTCTTGGCATTTTCAGCAAAATGAAACTTTTTACCTTTTCTTATTTTCCTGCTTATTTGATTAAGTAGCGGTTGATACTGAGGTATGTTGATATTCTTTTAGCTTTTTTGTGCTCTATCATTTTTAAGATTTCTTCTGTCATCAAATCTCCTTTCTTGTATCTGGGTGTTGTGAGTTATCTGCGACTTGGTTCGATAATTGCATTTTTAAAGAATTGCCACTGTTGCTCTACATCACCATCAATTGATTCCGGTGTGGATTCTAGGTTTGCATTAATTTCCTGTTTTAGTTTTTATTTGACGTCTTCTAATTTAAATTTTTTGTATATTTAGTTTATCACTTTTGTATTATTTTTGTATCTTCTTTAAGTGATGTTGGAATTTTGCTACAAAAGGATTGTGGTCCGACGCCACGTATGCAGCTGGGTACGTTTCACTGATTGTATTGCGTTTCGGTATCTGTGGTTTATCAAAATATAGTCAATTTGGTTTCTTACGATTTTATCAACCTTATCAGCTGGCGAATTTCAAGTGTAAAGGTGTTGTTTAGGCAGTTTGAAGAAAGCATTCATTACCACAAGATTATGTTCTAGGCAGAATTCTATAAGGCGCTCTGCTCTCTTATTCCGAACAGCGAGTCCATTTGGTCCTATAGTTAGGGTGACCATAATTTTTCAACAAAAAAAAGTACATTTATAATTTTTAAGAAAATATGTACACTGCTAGTGCCCTAGTGCCCCAGGAAATTTTTCTGGTTAAAATTTTACGAATCTTTAATGAAACAATGATAAGAACGATTTTTTTTAATTAAACATAAGTACATAAAAAAGTATGATAAATTTTAATAGTTAATTTTCTTTCGACGTTTCTTCCTGAACATCGTGATCATCATTTTGGTACCAGTCGTACTTTTTGGAACTATGAATTTTCTTTAGAAGTTGTGGTTTACTCTTTAAGAACGGAAACATTTCATTGCACGAAACTTTGAAGTTTGTGTAGACTTGCATGATGGCTTCCAGAGTAGATATTTTCAACTGCGATTTGTTGGTACTCCATTAGTTATTGATATTTGAGAACAACCGCTCAATCGCCGCACTGGTCCCAGACAGACAAAAACAAACTCACATAGAATTTTGAGATTTTTCAAAGCACTTTCTTTTGGAAGGTTTCGAGCCATCGATCTTCGGTAGAAATATTTTTCAAATTCCAGTCTGCGATTTTATCCTCTGTATCGTAGATTCGTATTAGACTAACTTCATCAAACAGTTCGTCCTGATTCAATATCAGACCTATGTAGTCTTTGAAAGCCTTACACGACGATAAATCTTCAGCCCAAGAAACTTGTTTTTTTTAAGTTAACCCATCCGAATAGCTTTAGTTCACTTAAATTTTCACTCTAGTTTTTCAAATATGTTACACAGTTTGAATAGAACTGCTTGACATGCGTGATAAAGATATCCCGATAGCTCACACTAAGGTCAAGGTCTTCCATATTTTCAAGTTTTGAAAGTGACTCTCTTACTTTAAGCGGTAAAAATAACTCATTTAAGCAATTTTGAAGCTTATTTATGAGTTCGAAATACTCCAAAGCGGCTTCCGTTACCCATATTTTGTCACCTTCTACATCTAAAACCACTTTGTGGAAGAGAGACGAAATGTTATGTACAAACCACATGCATGCTTCACTGATTGGGTTTTGAAAAAACTGTTTTAGAACTGTTGGACAGTTATCAATCGATAAAAAATATGCTTTCAAGGGTTCGAACATTTGTATAATTATTCGTTCAATGGCTGGCATTTGACTAAAAAATCTTGTTTCTGAAAACGACAATATTTTTTTGTACTCGGTATCAACAAAATCGCAAAACTGTTTTAGTTTCTCCACTCTGACTGCAAAATTATGGAAATACTTAAAAATCTTGACTGCAATAACCTCGATGTCTATGGGTAAGACGTCCGTCGCATTTTGTAAACAGTTATTAAAAATGTGTGCCACACAACCAATTCCAATCACGGGTTTACCACGAGAAACATTTAATTTGCTCAATAGATTGTTCACTCCTTTTCTTCTCATCCCACCAAAATTTGTATTTGTATTATCAGCAAACATTCCGATGCATTTTTGTAGTAGATTATGGTGATTCAAAACATTAACCACGTAATCTTTTAACTGCTCAGATGTTTCACGAGATAAGTCACCTGGTAATATCTACCATTAAGGGCACAACTTTAATTTCTCTATGATTCGACGAATCGATGGCGATGCTGACGAAATTTGCTTTTTGAAGGTCAATTTCTAACTGGGATTGAGCCTCTTGAGCTAAATCAATTTTTATAATCGCCTCAGTCTTGGTTCGAGCTGCCACAAATTTGGGTTCAAACATGCTTACAATTAGTTATGACGTGCAGTCTAAGGATCTGAAACTTTGCAAATGCTTAATTGTATGCTTAGCTAAAGTACCTTCCTTGACAGCAATCAACATATTTTTAGAACTTAAATTTTTCTTTTTTAACAAAGGTTTCCAATTTGCTGCTCTTCGAGTTCGCATTAGCAGCCAACATGTGTTTTTTCTTTGACAAATGTTGTTTGATATTACTGCGACCACTGTAAGAAATATCAACATCACTTTTACAAACTTGACAAAACACAATATGTGGTGATTGATATGCGATAACATTTGATTTTTCTTTCATAAAAAGGATACTCTGTTTGCAATTCGACGTTAAAATGGCATTTTCTTCTAGGCGGTGACATGATGAAATTGTTTATTTTTCCACACAGCACAAAATAATATAAAAAACGTGAAACCCTCATGAGTAGTAGGTTTATCTCACCTGTGTTTTACCTGTACTGATAAGATAATGACGGCACAGTTTCTAAAGTTGTTATTACATATTTAAATATTGTTTTGTAGGTGATTCATTCTAGTTCAAATGACTCATTAAAATCTCCCATGGGCTTGCAGTCTACTACACTTTCTATAATTGTTAGTCGCGCGAGGCCGGCACTGAGTTCAATAATAAATCTAGAAAAAGAGAGATTGGAATCGAGCCTTGGGGGGCTTAAAAAATCCCCAGACTGGGGTCGGTGTTAACCGATCGCTTACCTTCAGATTTATGTAAGAAGACTCTTGAATACAAACAGTGTAAGACGTAAGACAAAGACGGCTTTTTTATTTTGCCACTTCTTAAGCACCCTCACCAATCTTTTTTCTGAGATCGTGAGCTTCTGCATATTTTTATTGAAAGCACATCGGTTAATTATCTTGTCGCTCAAGGGACTAAAAGTTAAAAGGGTAATTTTTTGAACAATGTTTATACAACGAAAAAAATAAATTTAATGAATCCAGTAAATTACACAAGAAGGAAATACTCAAATAAAAAATTATATACTTGGACTACCAAACAGAGGTATATTATTTTATAAAGCTATAAAAAAGGTGTAAAGAATGGATGGACAATATTGATCTTTTAGAAATTTTTTTCCATGTCTCAATCAATTTTCTGTAGCAGTTCTTCACCAGTACCTATATGGACTCAATTCAGCTTTTGTTGTTAATGCTTCATTAAATGTAACGTTATAATGATAGAATTATAATTATTATTATCTTCTAAAGTTTTCGATTTCGTATTTTCAATAAATTTCTTTAACCTTTTGGATTAGTTAAAGGTTTCGATTTTGCTTAATTTCATGCAAAAAACATATTTTAGCGCAATTGGGGGTAACACGCACACACACACACACACACACACAGACGCGAAGCGTTCAACCCAACCCCTAGTGACATGTGTATACCACTACTAATCAGTGGGATACACATGTCCGAAGATCAAACCGGTCTCGCTCCAGAAGAGCTAATCATTCTGGATCGGTACCTATCTGACCCCCAGGTTTTTCCTCCACCCCTTCACTACGTGTGACATACGTAGCGAAGGCTTATGAACTTTACGTCGGGCTATTTTGGTAATAAACAAAACCCTCTATATCGACATGGTTGTGGTTAAGCCGCCTGAAATTAAGGGGTAGCTAGAAGCTTTTCTCCCTAGTTTAGCTAGAAGATTAATACTATTACAAAAATTAATATTAAATTCACCAGTCTTCCAGGTTGAACCGCGTCGATATCCATTTTGCCGAGCTTTCGACATCCTCTCTGATGTCTTCCTCAGGGCTTCCGAGGTCTCAGTCTCCCGAGTTCCAGACACTACTACACTGTTCACTGATCACTACTAGTCACTACTAGTATGTGACTAGTATAGTCACTACTATTTATGAAGAGATTATTCAATGCTAGAAGAAGGAATTGATTAAGTTAAATGAATTATTAAGGTAAATACAGTTGGAGATTAATTATTACTACAGTAATATAGTGACAGTTTTGAAGTTAATTCACTGAAATAAGCAATTAATAATACAACCACAAGATCCAGTATATTTCAAAGTACATTAAGTATATGGAAATTACAAGGAGTTAAATATATATTTATATGGTGAGTGCAGATAATTCAGAAGGAACATATTAACATAGTTGGATAACCAAGGCTTAGTAAGAAGATATCGAGTGGTGATAATAACTTTAATTTTGGAAAAACTTTAGGCGTTCAGTGAAAAAAGGTACCAAATTTTGTTAATAATTTAATAATTGTAAGAAATTCAAATTTTAGATAGATTGTTTTAAATTGATATTGCTTATATTAGATAGATAGGTTTGTTTCATAATATTTATAATAAAGATAATTTAAAAAAGTACTTACAAACTAATTCTTTGAGAACCGCGATAAAAACCCTATACTTACATATATCATTCAAATTTACTCATTGCTCATACAACAGCAACACATCATAACAATATATATATATATATATATATATATATATATATATATATATATATATATATATATATACATATTGTTTTATTCCTAATTTGACATGAGAAATTAAAAGACCATATTCATATTTAGAATTCAATTTAAAATAAAAATTTTAA